>JAFIRS010002354.1:0-224571 GCA_018342105.1 Gonioctena quinquepunctata | reverse complement strand
TTGTGGAAGAGCTCTTTATTAGAAGTGGTTTGACGTCAGTTGTGAAAATTGGCTGGGACTTCTCCTCCTACTGGTCGGAATAATAGGTCGCGGATTTTTTTTTGCGTTTTACGTAAAAAATTCATATTTTTTTTGTAAAACTTCTTCAGAGCTCTCTTCAAAGAAGGAGAGGGAAAGGCATCGTTAAAATGGGGGGTTAACTAGGTGAAGGAACCTTTTTTTCGCATTCAGACCCTCAAATGGTACCGCGCCCTTTTTTGAAGAGTCCTCGGGGCACTTTTAAGAGCCCGCCGCACTGTCACCAAGGCTGGTGCGATACCTACGTAATGGGGATTTATTTTTTGGGGGACCCGGTGACACCAGTGTCGCGGCCGTAGGTTTAAAAATTACCGGGGGCATTGGTAAAAAATATCACCTTACTCACTCACTTTCCAAAAGAGGACGGGCGACCATTTGCGGGTCTGAATCCAAAAGAAAGGCGGGTCCGAATATTTTTTGGGGTGGCAGGGCCTCCTTCAAAAAAATTTCGTCTCGCCGCGCTCAATCAGAAAGCAGAAAAAGATAGGATATACTTCAGAATTTTTCATATATGACGAATATGCAATCGGTTTTGCCGCATGACGATCTGAACCCACGAGATCCATCCTGGCGAATACCGAATAAATTGCGTGACCGAAGGATAACCAGTTTTGGTGATGACGTTTTGTTCCCTGGAATGAAGGCCTAACCGAAACCACAAAGTGCGGCTGTCTTCTGTTTGTTGCCGTTGATTTGTCGTTTTCTACCGGTTGTTTATCCTTGCACTTCTTCACCGTACTGATGAGGGCCGAGAGCCCAAAACACGTGTCCACGGTTAACACTTCTCTTTGAGGGCTATGTCCATTGAATTCCTTCCATTTTGTTTTATTATTATTATTTTATTATTCCTCTCTTTCATCTTTCATATGATTTGACTTCACCTGGAATAATGCTTATTTTATTATTTTATGTAAATATCTGGTCTCGAAGAACGAAAATTAAATTATATTTTTTCTTGTAAATTTTTTTTTATATATTTATTTCTCAAAACAACAACCACAACAAATTCACAGTCAACCATTCTCAAGCAGTTAAATAAAATAGGAACATATACAGTGCGAATAATATATAAAACTCCAATATTTCTCCCACCCAGTAATTGCTCCTATTAACAATTACTTCCTTCTTCGCTATCCTTCTGAACAAATAGGATGCAAAGCCTGGAAACTGGTACAACATTCCCCAATTTGATGGATTTCTGTTCTTTGTCCCACTTGGTCCGTTTTGTGAGTTAGAGTATATATTCACGGGACCATCGTTGCCAAAAAAATTGGAAATTTTCTGGTCTTCCTTCCATTTTGAAAAGATTGAGATTTTTCTTTATTTCGCACATGGTTATGGCATATGACGGCCCTATCAGGAAATTATTTGGGTTATTGTCTCAGGATCATTTGGATAACGACATGGAGTCAGTGGTCTTGAGTTGATAATATTTCTATCTCGGAAAGTTGTTGAAGGACATATTCTTGAGGATATCTTTTTCAAACCCTCCTTGAGTTTTCTTTATATTGGATCAATTTTTTTCCACGCACCACTCATGTGGGAGCTGAAGGGGATTAAAAGTCCATTCATTTTTTTTTTTCAATGTACAGAATGCTTTGATTTCTTCTTGATTCAATCTCCCAATATTTTCAGCGAACTCCTTCTCAGCACCCTTGAAATTAAGTCCATTGTCGCTGTACATTCCCTCTGGAAATCAATTTGGGTAAAATTTTCCTAACAAAATTGTTTTTCATTTTTTAAACAATTAATAAACAAATAGTGCACGAATATAAGTTTATAACTCTTTTCTGCAAGCAATTTCTAAGTAATATCAGAAGGTTTTAGGAAAATTCATGGATTTCAGGATTCCAAAATAATCATGATTTTGGTATTTTTACTCCGCTATATGAAGGTAATTTGAGTTCTTGGATAAGATAGTCGTTGTCTGCCAAAATAGTGAACACCCCCTTTTAAATTTTTCAAAAAAATGAGATGTTTTTTTACCGATAGGATTCGAACCAATTGAAGTTCGTCCCTGAAGCTGTAAGTGAACCTAGAACGTCAAAACTTTAGATATGTCGCAAAAAACACTTCCTAGAATATAGATTTTCAGAAAGGAAAGAGAGCATCTCCCGTATTTTATTTTGAAAGCTCAATTAAGATTTGTGTAATTTACAGCACTTCATAAAATCATTATCCCCTTTCATAAGATTTTTCACACGAGCAAACAGAACAGAAATACATAAGTACCAACTTGGTGGAGCCGTATCAATAGAAAAATTAACCAGCATACAAAAAAATTGGTATGGTTCATAATTAGAATTATTTCGAACCCTCTCGAAAATTCAATAAACTAGGGATTTTTTATATATATATATATATATATATATATATATATATAATACCGACAATATATAATAACCCTGATAACACTGACATAAGTAATGGAATAGTTTGTTCCAAAAATATTTGATCAACCTCAAAATTTTCACAACGAATTGACATAACCTTTTAAAAGGGACAAAAAACACAATCACAGAACCGATGAGACACAAATCCAGAAACACCCTGTTGGTATGTAATTCAGTTTTGAATTATAAAGAAACGACGTCGGGCCATCTGAAACTCTGATAACTCCCTTTATCACGTGGGCTGGTGTCCCCCAGTTTGTCCAATATTTCAGGGAAGGAATACACCAGTTTTTAGACATCTTAGTCTTGTGACACATCCTTTTGAAGCTCTTGACGAATACTTCACAACCCTAGAATATAAAGTCAATATTTCACCTACTACAAAATGGGGAACATTTAATAACCCATAAAACACATTTATCGACAATCTAGAAATATTTGTTTTTCTCCATATGGCAATCTCAACAACCGATATAGTTTGATAGGTAATTTTTGTTTTAAACAAAATATAACAAGAAATGTCAGTTCGACAACGAACATCATTGTTCAGTTAAAATATTCTCATTTAGTTTTCGGTTTTATTAAATAGGTACCACGTGAACTATCTCTAAAATGGTCAATTCCGTCCATTGGAAAAAAAACGAAGTGATTTTTATTTACGGTGCGACGCGTAACTTCACCAAATCGAAAGAATTTTTTAATAATCGTTTCCCGAATCGTCCTATCTGTAGAAAATATTCAAGGAACTTGTTACCAAATTCCCAACTACCGGTAGTGTACAGACCGAAAAGCCCCCAGGTCATCCGTCCATTCCGGAAGAACAACAAAGTTCAAATAATTGGGTGATGATAGTAAATCCTCAACAGTCTACTTTGTCCGTCGCGAATGTTTGTGAGGTGTGTCCTTCTACTGTGTGGATACTTTTTGAAGAGGAATTAGTATCATCCATACAAAATCAAAATGGTACACCAGTTAACTGAAGATGACCCTGATCGAAGAACAGAATTCTGCGAAATTATGACGTCAACTATTGCAAGGCATCCTACCTATCTCCACAATATTTGTTTCCAGTGACGAATCTACATTTGATCTCAACGGCAAGGTTCACAGACAAAATTGCCGTTATTGAGTGACACTAACCCTCACATTTTCCAAAACCTACTCAATATCCAAAAAAAATTAACGTCTGGGCAGGGAATATTGGGAAACCATAATTGTAGAAAACTCTATTAATTAAAACAAAATTTACCAGGGGAACTGTATTTGAATATGCTGGAAAATACTGTTGACCCTCTTATCACCGAAATCATCGAAGCGAATCCTGATGAATTCGATATGGATATTGTATTCCAACAAGATGGAGCACCACCACATTATTACGGACAAGTAAGAAACTATTTCGATAATACTTTCCCTGGTCGTTGGATTGGCCGTCGAAGTCCTACGGAATGGCCAGCCGCCGCCAGATTTGACACCAATAGACTTTTTCTATGGGGCTATTTGAAGCAGAAGGTGTACGAAACTGAACCTGCTCCAATATTGGATATACGGCAGAGAATAATAAATATTTGTAGAAATATCGACGTTACTGTGTTCGAAAATGTTCGGCGTGAAATATTGGATGGGCTTTTCTTATGTCGAACAGTTCAAGGCAACCATTTTGAGCATCTTCTGAACTGAAATCAGCTTCTTTCCTCAAATTATGAAGTTAAACGTCGATGTATTCAGGCAATGTTCCGCCATTTTGTAGTAGGTGATGATATTGACTTCACATTCTAGGGTTGTGAAGTATTCGTCAGGAGCTTCAAAGGGATGTGTCACAAGACCCCCTTTCAATTTTTTTTTCCAGATGGTGCCCAGTCGCCAATTCGAAAGTTTCATCTGTCAATTTTACTCCAAAATATAGTACTCGTGCATCAATTTAATTATCCCAAGTTTTAATTTTTTCAGTTGACCCGTTCAAAAAATAAAAGGGGGAGGGCATTAAAGAAAAGCACTGTATATCATATTCAATTTTTCTATTTTTTTATTTTATTTTAGATTTTGAAAAATTATTGTTGTTGGTTGACAAAATACTTGTTGAAATCCTGATATTGTAATTTTTTAAATATTCATGAGTGTCATGTATGTTCGTATCCAGATGTTATGTGATGTCACTGTCAGAATTGTCTACATGAATTCATTATTATTAGATCTCACTGAAAAGTGTATCTTTGTTAATAAAACCTCTCTCCGAAGTATTGTGACTCTATTACTGAACCGAACAATCAATAATTTAACGAACAGAACATAACAATCAGTTTTGGAATTACATTCTCAATATATGGTAGTGAACAGATAAAGGGGAAAAGGGGAGAATCCCAATGTTGTTAATTTCTGGAATCAATTGAGTTACTGTTTATGGAGTAATTGTTTGAATTTTGTTTATTGTTTCCGAGGTTGACGTTCCTACTGTTTCCCTAGTGAACTAAAAAGTAATTTATTCACCAATTTTCTGGGATATGAGTTTTAAAAAAGGATAATTCTCAACTCCACTAAACCTAAAGTGGCAAGCGTTGGGTGTGACAACTTGATGATCCTGTTTTTCATTGTTAGAATAAGGTTTATTTTAATTTATGTTGGATGGTAAGAATAGAAATTAGTGACCTGTTATTTGAACAAGGTTTAAATACCATTTCGTTTGTAGAATGTTGTTGTTTCAACATATTCTCATATCCAGAAATGAGATGGAGTTATTTGTATCTTCTTGCTCAACTGTGAATTGTAACTTATCATTGTAGCCTTGGAAAAATTTGAGGGCTTCATTGATTTTGTCTTTTGGGACAGATAAGATCAAGTCTTGACATATCATTTAATAAATGGTATCATGGGAGGTATTCTAGACCTATACTCTGTGATGAGATCTAAAATGAAATTGACTAAGATGGGGGACATTGTTGAATCCATAGGAGTTCCAAAAATTTGTTTGTAAAACATGTCGTTGAAAACAAGTACATTTGAGTCAAAAATGAATCTGAAATTGATTTGAACGTTCCAAAATCCAGGGAGCAATGTTGGGATTTTCATTTGCAACTGTTCTTCCTGTATTAACTCATCTGCATGAGAAAGCAGAGAGAGCAAATTCACGTATGAAACATTACAATAGAATACCCGAGTAGCATACGGAAACAATAAAAGGGTTTTTGAGTTACTGGACGCGGTATGACTCACACAAAGAAATGGTGGAAATGAAACCAAGGTTTCGAATGGAAGTGTTTTTCACACACGCGTTCCATTCTCCAACGTTTATTTGAACTTTTAATGAATTTTTTTTCTTCCCGTCGCTCTTGATGTAAAACGACAATTCAATGTGAATTCCATCGGAATATTGCCATCAGCCAAGTGTTTGGTCATGTATACATCTGCAAAAATAACACGGACACAAGCGTTCTGCGATTCGGAGAAATTCGTGTTTTCTAAATTATGCATTTTCATCGAATCATCCAAGAAAATAGAAAATTACTTAGGAAGGCCACTTTGTTTTTTTCAAACAACTAATCAGTTTGACTTCTTCATCCACTGATAGATACAAGATAGCAAGGTTCGAAGTGAGAAGTTGCTATCAAGGTATATCCTGAAATGGATCCCCTCTGAGATACAGGGTGTCAAAAGTACGAAATAAATTAGATTTAATTTGTTTTCTCCAAAATTCCTGAAGAAAAAATTTATAATTGGTACACTATTCAAGTTTACCAACGTGCTGATTTGAAGTTATATTTTTTATTTTCCCAAACCAGTTGTGTCAATGAACAAACCGAATTCGATTGCCTAAATTTGTTTAAAGCCCTTGCTTTCATTCGTTAATCCCAAAAACAACATATTCTTTCTTACTCTCACCATCCATCACATCTCTGTCACTCTTAGAATCCACCACCATGGCAAAATGGGTCTGAAAGTTAGTATGGAAGTGCCGTTAGTTTTCAAGTCAGGTATTGGAGGTCCTCGTTACAAATAAAGAAATACCTGTGTGACTGTTTTTGAAAATTCGACCCCTAAAGGGGTGAAATGGAGGGAGTTGAACGTTCATATAGGATTTCCGTTAGTTTTGAAGTTAGTCGCGGAAATTGGTATTTGGCCTCTTCTCTTCAAGGGGGTGAAAAGGGGATCAAAGTTTTTATGGAAGTAGTTTCGAAGATAGAGTCATGAAAAGTTGTATTCGGGAACTGCTTTTTGAATAAAACAATACGTATATCAGGTTTTGGAAAATTCAACCCTTAACTGGGTGGAATGGGGGTTGAAAATGTGTATAGTTAGTTTCAAAGTTGGGATCATAATATATTGAGTCTTTGTTACAAAAAAAATATGTTCCAGTGTTTTTGGAAATTCAACTCCTAGAGGAGTGATGGGGGGTGAAAGTTTTCAAGGGGTTTCCGTTAGTTTCAAAGTAAAAATGATATTTGGGATCCTTATTTCAAATAAAGAAACATGTATTTCAGAATTTTTGAAGATTCAATCATAAAGGGGGTGATATGGGGGTTGAAAGTTTGTATGGGAGTTTAATATTTTTTGTTTCTTCAAACAATATGAATACTCGATTATATAACCTGAAATGTCTTTGATTTTTTTCATTGAATATGAAAATGTCAAGGAAACGATTAAAATCGGAACTATTTTGGTGGGTTACAAAACCCTTGGCTGACTCGACATCATGGTGTGTCGATGTATCATAGAGAATAGACGTGTTGTAGCGTAGCTCCCCAGAAATGCTAATAAACTAGTAAAAAAGTGCAATTACAATTTAGAAAAAAGTGCTGCCATACTAGTAAGTGTTGAACTACAAGTTTGTGGTGACATTTCAAACCCAGTCTGTACGTACTAGACATAAACTACAAGTATTTTTTCATTATGTCGAAAACTAGAGCGAACAAGGGAGAGGATGAACTGCACACAGCCATCAAAGCCGTAGTCAATAAACTTGTTGCATCTGACGAGTTTATAGCTCTCATCTCGAATGCGATTATGGAAGTGATTGCTAAAAATTACGACAAGGAAATAGCCTTGATCAATGAAAAAAATAATAACCCGACCCAAGTTTTACAAAATCAAGAACAGCACATAAAAACTCTAATTGCTAAGCAAGAATCATATGATCGCATGCGGAGATCTAGAATGTCATAATCTACAGCACATAAAAACTCTAATTGCTAAGCAAGAATCATATGATCGCATGAACACCATTTTGGAAATAACTAACAACAAACTCAATATAAGACTCTGATGTGAATAGTATTGATCATTGTTTTCGCATGAAAGTTCCAGACAAAAATAATATAAAAACCCAAATTTTGGTCCAGTTTTCTACAGTTTTTGTTAAACAATTGGTATATAGTAAGAAGAAGCTGTTGAAAGGAACAGGTATGATTATTAGGGAAGATTTGTCTCCGGAAATACAAAAGCTGTTAAAAGCTGTGGTGGACAAAATTAAGAAAAATGGACGAGCATGGTCAAATTATGGAAATATATACGTCAAGTTCAATGACAAAGATCATATTAGCAAGATTCAGAAGTTAAGGATATGGACAGAGCGTGATGTGAATTGCTATTGTATATTTTTTTTTTTTTCTTTCCTTATTTTTGATTTTGTATACAAAGTTTATAGTTATGATTAACTTGTGCTTTTGTGGAAAATTTTGGTATTTTGCTATTCGAACATAACATATTTATGTACTGAAATTAATACTTATTATAATTTTAATTGTTTACATATGTTGCTCTCTCCACAATACTTTTTTTCTTTGACTTCATTTTATGATTAGGATTATGGTTTATTCATTTGCACATACTTAATCAATTGATCAATTGTAGAGGAGCAGTCAATTCGTCTGCGCCCTCAGTGAGTATTAAGTTTTGTGGATTGGAAGGTTTTGCCTTTTTAAACGGATTACCTTCCTTTTTAAATTGTTGAAAGTTGCTGAATTGAGGTAGATTTTGAGAGAATAGTTGGGAAATTTTCGATTCAATTAAGAATAACAAACAGGATGGATTATCTTAGTGTAGCTTGTTTAAATGTGCGATTCTTCATATCATCACTTCGTGATGTAAAAAATTTACTACTACAAAAAGAATATGATGTTTTTTTGATATGTGAGACATGGCTCTTTGATCATGTTACTGATGAAGTCTTAAATATTGAAGATTATATTTTATACAGGGGAGACAGAAATGCACGAGGTAGAGGTTTATGTGTTTATGTTAAAAATCATTATCATAGTGAATTAATTGTAGAAAATGATAAAAACAATTGGGAACAACTGTGGATTAAACTAACAATACATAAAAAAAACATTTGGCATAGGTGTGATCTATAAACCGCATGATCAAAAATACCAATGATTTTCTTGATGAATTTGAAGATTCTTTGGGATACTTATTTCCAACTGTTGATGAAGTGGTATGTTTAGGCGATTTCAACATAAATTTTCTTGAGAAGAATGCTGTTTTCAATAAATTGAATAATATTTTGGAGGTATTTGATCTATCCCAGATAATCGACGAACCAACAAGAATAACTGATAACTCTGAATCTCTACTTGACTATATTATAGTAAAAGAGGAAAATTTGATCGAAAAAGGTGTTATTCGTAATGACATATCAGACCATTTTATTATATACTGCAAGCTCAATGTAAAAAAAATAAGGACTTTCAAGATGTATACCTAAAGATGTTTCAAAAATTTCAATGAAGAATTATTTCTGTGTGATTTAAGGAATATATCATTTTTTCGCATCTTTGATCAAGAAAGTGTGGATGAATAAGTATCGTACTTAGTAAATTGTTTAATTAGCTTATTTGATCGGCATGCCCCTATAATAACTTCTAAAATTACAAAAAAGAAATCCCCTTGGCTGACATTTCCTTTACAACAAATGATGAATGAACGGAATAAAGCTCTCAATAAATATAAACGCACAAAATCATTAGCTTATTTTCAATTATATAAGGATCTCAGGAATTATACAAATCAAGCAATTAAAAGGGAAAAAAGGGCATACTTTTTATATCAGTTTGATAAATCCGATTCAAAAAAGCTGTGGCAAACATTGAGAACAAATAATTTTAAAAAAAATAAAAAACGTGAGCTTCCTGAAAGTTTAAAGAATCCAAGTGAAATTAATGATTTCTTGATAAACTCTATTCCTAATGTTGCTCCACCTAGATACCTTATGAATTTTTACAGCACCAATAATATTATTCCTTCCACTTTTAAATTCAAAGAAGTCGATGACACCTTTGTATATGACAATATTTGTAAAATGAACTCCAATGCATTGGGCTGTGATGGGCTAAGTGTTGAACTCGTTAAACTTTGTTGTCCTCTTATCATACCATATATTACACAGATCATAAACTGTTGTCTTTCAAGCGGTGTTGTCCCTGCTGTGTGGAAAATGGCTGTAGTCCAAGTTCTGCCTGAGAAACAAAATCCTTCAGAATACAAGGATCTTAGAGGTATAAGTATTCTACCCATGCTTTCCAAAATTTTAGAGAGATCGATTGAAGTACAGATGAGACGACACTTAGCGGATCACTCACTAATGCCGGCTGTTCAATCTGGCTTTCGTAAAGGCTACAGTTGCACAACGGCCTTACTTTATATAGTCGACGACATCATAGCTTCAATTGATGAAGGTCAATGTACAATTTTGGTATTGCTTGATTTCAACAGAGCGTTTGACACTATTAACTTCAAATTAATGCTTAATATTTTGCACTATATAGGTTTTTCAGAAACGGCTGTTGGTCTTATCTAAACAATCGTAAACAGTGTATGAGAATTGAATCAAAACAGTCTGAATATATGACATTGAACTCGGGGGTGCCACAAGGCTCAATTCTGGGTCCCTTGCTTTTCTCGATATATACCATAAATTTAATAAAATCTCTAGAACAATGAAAGATTCATGTCTATGCCGATGACACTCAGATCTATCATAATTTTCCTCCACAATTAGCAGATAATGCTTGTGATACTATTAATAGGGAACTATCGACGTTTATTAAGTTAGCATCTGAACATTGTTTACTAATAAATTGTATTAAATCTAAAGTAATGTTATTTGGTTCTCCGTTAAACAGGGCTAGAATTCAGTTCCCTATTAATATAGAAATTAATGATGAATCCATCGATATAGTTGAAGAAGCTAAAAACTTAGGGATTATCATAGACAGAGACTTAAGATTCGAAAAACATGTTAATCAACTGATTAATCGTGCATATAGCTCACTGAAATTGATTTACGGAAACAGGCACTTATTTCCTCGAAACATCAAAATAAAACTATGTGAAGCATTAGTTCTATCGCATTTCAATTTCGCGGACTCCGTCTATTGTCCGAACTCAACAACTTTATATAAAAATAAAATTCAAAAAGTGCAGAATTCCTGCTTGAGGCTTATTTATAGTGTGAGAAGAAATCAGAGAATATCACATAAATTGATACAGGTTGGATGGTTGAGTATGCAAAATAGAAGAATTCACCATGCAGTCACCCTATATCACAAAATTGTTTTATTCAAAATTCCTGCATATTTGCACCACAAAATATCTTTCAGGACAGATATACATAACTTAAATCTTCGATTCAAAGGTTTATTATCCCCACCTAAATTCAAAACTGAATTTTTTAGGCGATCCTATACTTACCAAATTTATCAGTTATATAACTCCGTTCCTGAAAGTATAAAGAAACTCAGAATTACTTGCTTCAAGTCTGAATATGAAAACGAACTATTCAAAACACAAGTCTAGATAGTCCCTCACCTCGCTGCTCAAAAAACTAATGAGTATAAAGATAATCATCCCTTCGTTTCTCTCATTTTCTATTGTCAATCAGGTTACGTACGACAATGTCTTCCTTGGCACACTGTATTAGGGTTAAGTGGAAGAACATTTTCGTAGTGAAGCTACTGTTTCCCTACAGAAAATGAACTTCGCCCTTTATTTTCAGTTTTTTAACCACTTAAATGAAATATTAATGAAATATTTATGTTTGTATGTATTTCAATTTCTATGTATATTATTACTATTTATATTACATGAAAATAATAAAGACCTTTATTATTATTATTATTATTATTATATTAGGGCTGACTCGACTATATATTAGGGTTGATATCTGCTTTTATTCCTACTGAGACGAAAATATCTTCAAGTAATTAATAAGTAAACATATCTTCTCGCATATCAACTGTTGTAAGTTCAGATTTACATGTCGCACTCACTGAACTGATAATTTACATGAAAACCATCAAAATAACAGATGTCTATCTCCAGAGTGGCTTGCCATGTACAACCTCGTTATACAAATATCCATTACACCTATTGTGGAAATGTTATTATTCATACTCAAGTGGTGGAGTAAAGTTGAACCTTATCAAACTCGATATAACTTTCCGAAACTCCTCGGTTCCTTAAGAATACTTGATACAACTGAGTGGAGTGTTACTTTTTGCATGAATGAAAAGTTTGTTAAACGAGTTTCAAAAGCTGTTGGATTGAAACGTATACCGAAAATGAACATTGGAGTTAAACTAATACCAAAGTTAGTGGAATCGTTGCTCAACAACTAAATATAGCGGTGAGATCTGAGAACCTTGTTGTTTTCACTGACTCATATTGTTTAGAATTTTTGTGTGACACTATTCCTCTCTCTCATTATTTATTTTCTTCTGCTTCCAAGTCCATCCCCCCTGTGGAAAATCCGTTTCCCATCCGGCATTCAATCGGCGTAGACAGGGGAGGTGTATCGAGGGGATGCAGATAGTCTTGCTCCAAGTAATACTGCATGCCTTATTATTTTTGTTTGCACGTCTATGACTGCCTCTTTTTGATTAATTATACTGAGAAGCGACGTCACCGCCATCTGAAACTCTATTTAACATCAAGCGGGCTGGTATCTCCAAGTTCATCCCAAACTTCTACTAGTTTAGGTGAAAACCGGACATCTCGTCGTGCCCACTCTCAATCATCGTCCAGTTGTTTTGACAATGTCCGAGTAGACTATACAGAGCGTTGAATTTCCCTTAGAAGATTCAAACGGAAACATCAATTTGGGCGACTAAATTAACTCTCACCCTGTGACTGACGCCAAAGGTGGAGGGCTCTTACCAAAGTCAACGTCCTTTTGATTGACATAAGATTATGAGGCATTTGTCAATGTCCGAGGGATGAAAAGGGAAACATTCTCAATTGACTATTGATTAGAAAGATTTTTCTGTGAATTGAAGAATCTTTCTATTCAATATTCAATTGAGAATGTTTCCCTCTTCAACATGCATACCCCACAAGAGGTTAGTTATCTTGACTATGGAAGATAGTGACTAAAGTTTATCTTTCAGTCGCAGATGATTCCACATCTGCTTTTATGAACATCCTGTTCATATTTTCAACAAATCCGTCAGAGGGATAATTGGTCCGATTTTTTTTTTCGACAAATAATAAAGTAACTCTCAACAAAACAATTATTCATTCATCAAAAGTACAACTCGTGAAAGTACAGTTATTAAAACTCCAAAAATATTCCCAAGAGACTGAAAATTTGCATTGCCAAAAAGGCGACATTTGAAAATGTCTTGGTGTCAAAATGATGGAAGTATTGGTGTCATAGTGATTGAAAACTACCCGTGTGAAATGACAAAAAATTACAAAATTTAATTGGCAGTTGGAACTGTCAAAAAATTGTCCTTGTAAAACATCAATAGTGAGTGTGTTGCTATGAAAACTACATTTGACGTAAGAATTAGTGACTTATCTAGAAGAAGGCTATAGGGGATCAACCCTCTACTCACTAGTTATGACAAATCCACAGTAGTAGAGTTTGGGATACAAACAAGGGTTAGAATCAGAAATCTAAAATATTTCCACTGGCAAACGCTGAATCGGTGGGATGAAATATTTGTAACCCCGGTGGATCCGCCATAATCGACTATCCATCATAATTTAATTCATTCTCAGAAGTTCACAAGTATAAAAAAATTCAATATTTCCATGATATAATCCAACTCATTTTCAGTCCCCGTTTTGTTTATCGCTCAGTGTGTATGTTTTATTTTTGATTGTCTTTTGGTTTTATATTTTTTGCTCGGGTACCAATGGCAGGTCTGACCAGAGAGATATATTCGCGTTGACAGAAGTCAGAACGAAAAAAAAACAGTCACGCGCGTAAGATAAAAAGTGCTCGTTATCCTCCAAAACCCAGTTGTCCTGTTTTTCCCTGCGGAAGGAGCCAAGGAGAGAAGAGAAAGGAAAGGAAAGAAAGAAACACCGACACCAACGAGGTGGGTCTCTTTAACTACCTTTTTTGGGATTTGCCATTGACGACGCTATCAAAATTTAAAAATACAGTCCACTATTATTTGCGTCTCGCCCATATTTATGGTCCTACGAGCCGGATGAAAGGCCGTTTGAAATAATGGAATAAAAACTGAAAAGTGATGAATCACTCATTACCAGATCAATATTCAATGGGAATAAGGCAATGGATGTTAGAAGTATGATTGAACAGTACTTATTTTCAATTAGGCAATGATTTCTAGCGACAAAACTCGGGATGGTAATGGGTTTTTCCATTATTCCCAGTAGGGAGTATATAGTTTGAAGGTCCTGAAGTTTGATGGAGATATATATATATATATATATATATATATATATATATATATATATATATATATATATATATATATATATATATATATATATATATATATATATATATATATATATATACAGTGCATTCCATTTAAAACGAGCCACCCTGAATATTTTTTGGTACAATGATTTTCAGGAAAAAACACGTCAACAATAGTATACAGGGGGACACATTTTTGACATATTCACATTTGATGTTACTTCCACTATCGCACCCCCAGAGCATGTCACCATTTTTTTTTTAATGGATCACCCTATATTGTTTCGCATTATCAGATGCTCCATGATGAGCAGATTTCAACAAAGTATGAAATTATGGTCTGACGCATATGGTTCGGGAGCTACAAATTATTTAAGTTGAAAACGAGCCACCCTGAATAACAATGATTTGCAGTAAAAATAAAAGAACGGATCAGCAATTTATACAGGAGGCCACATTTTGAAATATTCGTTCTAGAGACAAATGAAGCAATTAATCAGAAAAAGAGATTTTTTATTAAATGCTTGAATCAAAATCTGATGACTTGACAATGAGAAGAAGAAAAATTTCTAAAGTAAATGTTCAAAAACGTTTCCACCAACTTCCATACAATGGTATAAACGAGCTTCCATTGCCGCCCTCACATGGTTGAGAATCTCGGGAGTTATATCTCTGCAATGCCTTATGATATTCTCTCTCAAATCTTCTTATGTTGTTGATTCTATCTCATACACTTCAGACTTCAAATGACCCCATAGAAATAAATCTACAGGAGTGAGATCCGGAGACCTTGGTGGCCATTCTGTAGGACCTCTTCTGCCAATCCAGCGACCAGGAAAATGATCATCCAAAAATTGTCGCACCGGAGCTGCATAATGAGGAGGTGCACCATCCTGCTGAAAAACTATTTCTTGTTCGAATAAATTCATATCCTCCTAAATTGCCCTATTGATGCACGGTATTATTCGATTCTCCAACATATCCAAATATTTCTCACCAGTCAAATTACCATCGATAAAAAAAGGTCCTATGATGTGGTCACCTGAAATTCCTGCCCAAACATTCAGTTTTTGAGGTCGTTGGGTATGAACTTGGCGGTATAAATGAGGATTCGTATCACTCCAATATCGACAATTTTGCCGATTCACCACTCCATTCAAACTAAACGTACTTTCATCCGTAAAACAAATATTATTCAAGAAATTCTGATGCAAGTTGATCCGTTCAGTGAGACTTTCACAAAACTCGATACGTCTATCGAAATCATCTTCGTTCAATTCATGAACTAGTCTAATCTTATATGGAAGAAATTTGTACTCATGAAGGATCCTGAAAACATTTGTATGACTGATTCCTGATTCTCGAGATAACTCAGTAAGAGATTGCGTATTTTCCATAAGTCCAACGTGCCCCAAAACTGCAATAGAAATAGCTTCATCGTTGACAACTCCTGAACGGTTATGCTTTTTATTGCTAACAGATCCAGTTTCCATAAATTTGTTCAATAATTCCGAAACGTATTTGTGTCGTACATTTCTTCCTAGATGATTATCATTGAACATACGGGCAGCAGCTCTAGCACTATTTCCATTCTGGTAGTACAAACTCACTATTTCAATCCGTTCTCGAAGCGTATGAACCATTGCTTCTCAAGAATTCACAATAACAGAAACACCAATTGTAACTTCACCTGGTAGGTAATTGTTATTGTAGAATGAGACAAATACAAAATAAAGAGAATATCGAATTCAAACTTAACTAGGTAAAATAAGACTTTTTTTAAGTATACTTCAAAAAAAACACCTATGAAACCTAGGTAACAGAAGTTCATTCAGGGTGGCTCGTTTTCAACCCAAATAATTTGTAGCTCCCGAACCATATGTGTCAGACCATAATTTTGTACTTTGTTGAAATCTGCTCATCATGGAGCATCTGATAATGCGAAACAATATAGGGTGATCCATTTTTTTTAAAATGGTGACATGCTCTGGGGGTGCGATAGTGGAAGTAACATCAAATGTGAATATGTCAAAATGTGTCCCCCTGTATACTATTGTTGACGTGTTTTTTATTTTTCCTGAAAATCATTGTACCAAAAGTTATTCAGGGTGGCTCGTTTTAATGGAATGCACTGTATATATATATATATATATTTATATATATATATATATATATATATATATATATATATATATATATATATATATATATATATATATATATATATATATATATATATATATATATATATATATATATATATATATATATATATATATATATATATATATATATATTTAAATATATATATATGTATATATATATATAGATATATCAATGAAAAAAAAACCACGAAGAAAACTTCCAAATATTACTTCGAAACTACTGTATTCAGGGAAGAGACACCCACTTATATACCTCAATTTCAGTTCAAATCATCAAATGAGTATAAAGAAGGCATGAATTAATGTTTTCAACTCCACGAAATTTCAGAGATGAGTTTGTTATAGATACGTCCCAAGAGGTTATCTGAACGATGGAACTAGTACTGAAATTTACCTTTCAGTTGCAGATGATTTCACATCTGATTTTATGAACAAACTGTTAATATTTTCTTAGAATTGGAGATAATGCAAATCCGAAACATTTTGTCGGTAGAACAATTCAACAAACTGAAAATAGACAACACCAAGGCTCTCACAACACCAAGACCCTCATCAACAGTGACAAACATTATCCCATCCATTCCTGGTTTGAAAAATAGCAAGATAATCGGCAACAAGCCCAATGTAAGACCAGAAACTCAAATGTTGAGATCGGAATCAACTCGAAGAAAATCAATGAACATACGACAAAATGAAGAAATATTATATATATGTTCCATGTGTATGGTGAAACTTACATGGGAGAAACGTGAAACATTCAAGAAGGAGAAACTTGTAACACCAGATAAGATAGAGAATTGAGAAATTGGAAGATCTAAGTTAGCCGAACATATATCAACCCAAACAGGGGCCCATATGGCACAACACGAAAATCATCGTTCATGTGCCAAAAATGAAAAGAAGCTTCATGTATATTGTTGATTGGAAATTATTCTATAGTTGCATGTTCTCTCCTATGTATCCAACATGGATGTACCGGATTCACATGAATTATTATCGTTATTATTCCTATAAAAAATTTTAAAAGTTTTGTGGTTATGACTGAATTTTTCAGTAGCGTGCAGAATTCAGGGGATATTTTTTTATGGGTTACCCTGTATATAATTGAATTTTTGGAATGATATTTTTTTCCTGATTTCAAAAATATACCATATGTACCCCATCTTATACCGAATAACTAGTTAGACTAGTTTTACTTGAAAACATACCTTATGAAAGTTAACTTCTGAATTAAGCTTGAAATGACAACTATTGTTTGTTTTGTGGTATTTCTTAAGGAATGATCAAAATGGTTTACAGTGAGCAAGAAAAAGTTCCAATATTCATATAAAAATAGTTAACAAAGAATTATTTAGGAAATTTAAATAACACGACAAAAAAATATGTTCAATGTGTCCACAATTATTGTCAATACATAATTGATAACGTCGTCTCATATTAATAAGTGCATTGGAAATGGTTTCATTATTGACATTCAGATTCTCTATTTCAAGTCGAATCGTGTCTTGTTGAATATCATTATTATTATTAACAATGTCTTTAAGAAATCCCCAGAAAAATGAATCCATAGGGGTCGAGTCCGGACTGTTAGGTGGCCATTATTTCCTATCCATATTGGCAATACATTATTCAAATGATCTTGAACGGGTACACTATGCGGGATTGCCCCATCTTGCATCCAAATCATACTGGCTAGCTCGGCTTGTGTAAAATAATATTTTAAACTACTGGGATGAGTATTTCTTGATAGGTTACTCCTGTTAATAAATAATCATGAAATATTGGGCCAACAATTTTTTTTTTAATTCCGCACCTTTCTTGCTTTCTTTGTTTGTTTTACCAATCTTTTTCTGCTGTCCTTTTTTTCACGACCTTCGATTTTTCCTATTGAAAACTCCTGCCTTTAGAAAAGGACGATCATCAGTCCATACTATTTTAGTTAATTAATTGAGATCTACATTAAAATTTTGAATCATCTGTTGGTAAAATTCCAGGCTTTTTCTTTCATGAGCTGAAAACTTGTGTTGAAACTTGTAAGGGTAAAATTTTATATGGTTTGTAGTTGGTCTTTTTCGAAGAACGTCGTATTTTGGAAAAACTTTTCCCTAATTGATCGGCTACATTTTTCAAACTACATTCAAAATATTCTAAAAGGTAATACAATGTTTCAACAAAGTCTATTAGCGAATTAATACAGATAGGCTCACCTTCGAAATGAGGCAGTATATTACAACAGTATGTTCTTCCTGGTTTTCTTAAACTACATGCTTTTTCCAAGCTTTTATTTAGTTTCACCTGTTTCGGAGTCTGTCTGTCTGAAATCAAATCTTTCAAGTTGAATTTACCCACTTCTAGTTGTCCAAATAACGTGAAATTTGGCAGGTGTTCATAGTTCCCGTGACAATGCATTGAGGAGATTTTGTTAAAGAAAAAAAATGGCGGCTTTAAAATGGCGAACGAGATTTGTGTTTATGGTCCGATTTGACTCAAAATGGGTATGTGGGGGTTTTCGGGGTCGAATATCATGATTTTTTTCGTCAAAATTAATAAAATTTGAATGGCATCTCCAAGATGGCCGCCGGTCTCTGTGATTATTGTCCGATTCTATTCAAACTTGGTATGTGGCGGTTTTCGGGGTCGAATATCATAAATTTTCTGTCAAAATCTTCAACTCAGAATATCGGCTCCAAGATGTATCTGTGATTATGGTCCGATTCTATTCAAAATTGGTATGTGAAAGTTTACGGGGTCGGGAATTATAAATTTATTGTCAAAATTTATAAATTTGAAATAACGGCTCCAAGATGGTGGACAAGATTTGTGATAATGGACCATTTCTATTCAAAATTGTCGGAGTTTTTGAAGTCGGAGATTATGGATTTAGTCGAAGATTATTGATATTTTGTCAGAATTCATGAATTGAAGATGGCAGCTCCAGGATGGCGGACAAGTTAATCTTCAGATGGTCCCCTCATTGGAAAACTAGATAGCTCAGAAGTCACAGGAAAAAGGCCTCATAATGACGATGATATACAAGAATGCATAGATTGAGGCGTACTTACTAAAAAGCACAAAATGTAATAATTAATAAAAAAACTTTTCAAGGACAAGCTTTTATTTAAATGCGCTAATACGTGAAAATCAATCACTTTGGATGTGGGACGCAGGTTATTCCGTGAGTAATAGATTCAGAAGCTTGTTGCTTTTGTATTCGAGTGGAAACTTTGCCTGACAAGCTTCAGAATCTTCACCTCACGGAATAACCTACGTCACTCATCCAAAGCAATTATTGTCTAATTTTCAGCGCATTTGAACTAAAAGCTTGTTTTTTTATTAAATATTTCATTTCTACTGTAACTGAAGGTATGATTCAACTTCTGGTGAATATTTTTAATGTATTTTCGACAGTTTGGGTGATTGATACAACCCTATATGCACATTTTGCTGCACGATTATTTTTGTTGTTTTGTATTTTACAACTATATGTTGAACTATTCTTCCTCACTGTAAACATTTCGATATTCCATTGAAGAAATGTCAGTAAACAAACTAATATAGTTGTCATTTTCATAGCTTACTTTAAAGAAGATAACATTCATAGGATAGGTATTTACAGTAATAACTAGTCTAACTAAGTGATTTGACGTTAAATAGCTCAAAAAAAATCAATGATTCTGATGAATTTTTTTATCGCCTGGAATCTGCACGCTACTGTGTTTTTTATAGCCTTTTATCAAAATTATGTCATGACCACACAACTTTCACATTTATCTTTTTTTTTCTATAGGCAATAATAACGATAATAAGGGGTGGGTAATGTATAGTGAATAACCCGGTACATACTGAAAAAAGGTGGAACTAGAGAAACTTCATACCAAATAGATCACGTAGATTTGAACATCCTGTGAACCTGTGTGGTGTATAACAGATCTTGACTGCCACAAGAATTCACAAAACTTCATGTGTGATTCAAAATTGTAATGATTAGAAAAAATTCGAATTTGGGGAAGAGTAGCAGAAGAGATTTCCGGAACATCATCAGAAAAAAAGTTATATTAATAATGTCTAATATTATTTTATTGCGAATTACAGCAGTTGAAAAATATTCGAAAAAAAAAATATAATTCAAAACACAATGTTTTTCGTCAAATTCGACATAATTTTTGGAACCGTAAATCAGCGAAATTTTGGTAGCTAATACATTCTTTATAATTTTTTTCTTGCTTATTTAGAACTTATGGTAAAATTTTATAGGAAAAATCTGTTTTTATTTTTTATGGAATATCAATGGTTAGCAGTTGTGCAATAGGTTTTGATATTTATAAAATATGTTCAGTTTTTCGAGAAAGTCAGTATAACTATCTATTTCATATTAGTTGGTTCAGCATGATTATAATCAGAATTTAATATTATCCAGTAAGTGAATACGCCACACAAATCAACTTCCCTGACAATGATGAATCTATACACCTTCCTGATGATATGGGCATCCTCCATCACTTTAAGGAGGGACATACGTAACTAACTAACGAAAGCACTCTCACGTAGTTTTTCAACCCAATCAATAGAACTCTCCACAAAAGAGCATCGTGCCCAAGTCGGCTTTAAAGTTGCCAACTCCAGAATTGCAATGTTTGCTATTTGGCCTGTTAAATAATGGAACGATCTTCTAGACACGAAACTCGTCGACACTTTCGAGGGCCTCTATTCACATCAAACAATACCGATATCAAGGTACTCTCGTCGAGGTATAATATAACTACCGAAAGCTGAATCTGCTTTGTGTTCATTTGAATGAAATTTTACGAAAAAAACACCGATGAGACTACAAATCGTAGAAGTATATTCTGTTATCATGTAATCCAATAATGATAGTAATAGTATTTAACAATCATAGTCACAAACATTCACTTTCTATTATCAGAAAAATTCAAATTAAAATCAAAGATCACAATCTTATTTTCCCAAAAACGGACGAAGCCAATTGGTAAGTTATTCTAAATGAGTCAGATTACATTGACAAAGTAGAGAATTTTCTTTCTGAGCATACTTTTGAACTCCTAACTTCAAATCCATTTAACAATTTTATAAGAATGAAAATCCTGCTAAATTGTCATAAGAATTTTTCTGCAGAACATTCTGCTCTTTTTACATTAATTTCTAGCAATCCAGTTATTCCTCGCTTGTATGGAGTTACAAAGATTCACAATGATGATATACCAATGATAGGTTTGAAAGAAGTTTGTATTTCGTGCAAAATTATTTTTATTTTTAAAATCGTATATAATAGTCATCATCAGTGCGTACCTGCAAGTAAGTAATACCTCATGAAATTTTGTATAAAATATTTTGACATTTTGAAAGATGAACATTTTTAGGTTACTTACTCGTCAGGTTTACAAGAAGTCCATCAAAACAGTTACAAGTTTGTATAAATTAGGTAAAAACCTTAGGTACATATAACATGTTGAAACATTAATTCAGAAAACAGGTTCATTGTCACTGAAAAAAACCCTGAAATCTTACACTG
Organism: Gonioctena quinquepunctata; assembly: GCA_018342105.1. Lineage (NCBI taxonomy): Eukaryota > Metazoa > Arthropoda > Insecta > Coleoptera > Chrysomelidae > Gonioctena > Gonioctena quinquepunctata. Next base: position 202,737 of record JAFIRS010002354.1, on the reverse strand, counting down.
GTACAGATACGTTGATGATTGTCTAGTCTTCCTCAAAGGCAACGAAGATACTGCGGTGAGTCTCTTGAACAAAATCAATTCCATACAGCCTAGTATCAAATTCACCCTTGAAATTGAAGAAAATAATAAATAGATGTTTTTAGATATATCTATTCACAAAAATTATAACAACTCAAATTTTAGCATTTATAGGAAACCAACACAGACTGACCATGTTATACCGAACTTCTCAAACACCCACATCAGCACAAAATGGCTGCTTTCAATTGCTATATACACAGACTTTTGAACACACCTATCTCCACAATCAATTACCAAGCAGAGATTAACACTTTGAAACAAATAGCTTCCAACAACTACTACAACCCTTAGTTGATTGATTCTCTTATTCAGAAAATTAAAAAAAAAAAGAATTAAATTTAGCATTTCCAAAAACTTAACCCACAAAATTTATTTCACTTTCTTCCGTAAATGATCACATTTCAAATGAAATTGCAGGTTGCATAACCAAAAATTGTAAGGAAAATGTCAAAGTGGCATTCAAAACAACGAACAACTTAAATAGACATATTGTCAACAGTAAAGACAAAATTGATAAACTTTCTAAAAGTGGTATTTACAAACTAAATTGTGAAGATTGTACAGCGACATACATCGGTAGGATCTGTAGACCTTTGGAAGTTCGAATAACCGAACACCTTAATGAAAATAAAAAATCAGCCTTTGGCCATCATCTTAGATTCAATAAACACAATTTTAGCCAGAATAGAAATTCAAAAATTCTACATGAAATCAGACAAAAGAACAACACAAAGTTAGATTTCAGGGTAGACCTTTACATTAACAATGAATTGAAAAACAATGACCTTTGTCTGAATTCACAAGTCAATTTAAATAGATCTTTCATCCCACTTCACAGACGTCTGCAAAAAAATAAGTAAAAGAATTTCAATATAATTTCATCAATCTCTTATTTCTCGATGATGATTCACCTCGGAAATACTTTAGCATTTGTTCCTAGCCAACTTCCACTCTGAGAATACTTTTTCACTCTAGAGTCACTCTTTCTCACTCCAAAATGGAATAGAACGCCATCTACGTTCACAACCTTCTGTATAATAGGTTTCTAAGGTTCAATGTCATATGTCACTCTTGTCATTGTCAACGACAATAGCCGTTTCCTTCTTCACTTCAGCATTGACTTCCATGAAACCATGTGGAATTCAATTTTAAAATAATGAATTACATCAATTTATAACACTTGAGTGTTTTTTAAGAAATGTTATATGTACCTAAGGTTTTTACCTATTTTATACAAACTGGAAACTGTTTTGATGGATTTCTTGTAAACCTGACGAGTAAGTAACCTAAAAATTTTCATCTTTCAAAATGTCAAAATATTTTATACACAATTTCATGAGGTATTACTCACTTGCAGGTACGCACTGATGATGACTATTATATAGTCGAAAGCGCTCTGCTACGATTTTAAAAATAAAAATAATTTTGCACGAAATACAAACTTTTTTCAAACCTACTATTTATTACGTGCACACAGCTCGAAAAAAATACTTCAATATACCAATAAGGCCAGTAGTGAGTTTCACCAAAACTCCAGTCTCAATTCTAGCTTCTTTCATTTACATACTTATGAAAGATTTAACTTATTTCAAACCTACATATTCGGTTGGTAACTCTTTAGATTTGATTAACAAACTTTACAATTTAAATGTACCCCAAGAGTGCTTATTGATTTCTTTTGACGTAAGCAATATTTTACTGCAGTTCCAATTATGTAAACGTTGCCAGTGAGGCCTTAACTCTTGCAAAAGTTGATGACAATTGCATCACACTTATATTGACCCTCTTGAATTTTTGTCTTTCTCAAGACACATACTCTTAAATATACCTCTTTGCCCAGTTGAAAATCAAAAGGAAGTGAACATTCTTAAACAAATAGCTTCCAACAACTATAAACTTAACATTATCAATACTTTGATTCAAAGAATTTAAAAAAAGGAACATAACTTAAGGTAGGATACTATTGACACGTTCGTTTCTCTCCCATTTTAAATGAGAATATATCCAACAAAAAAGCCGGTTGCATGAGAAGCAACGTGAACAATATCAAATTTTTTCAAAACTAACATAAACTGTCAAGAAGTAGCATATAAAGCCACTGTGAAGATTGTGATGCAGCTTACATTGGTAGAACTTGTAGACCTTTGAAAGCTCCTATAAATGAACATATCAACCCCTGAAAAGTATCAGCTTTTGGTCATCATCTCAGATTCAACAACCACAACTTCAGTCCAAATAGGAATTCAAAAATTTTATAGGTCAGTTCTAAAAACTATAACAGACTAGATTTTGTTTGAAGGTTGTAGACGATGTGGTAACTCTCCTTTCGGACGTCCATTATTGATGGTTTTGAAAAGGTTTTCACGACGTTTCGAATGCTTTTATCTGCAATCGTCTTCAGGTGAATACTGACAAGTTTATGTGCTACTTACCAATGTATATGACTATCGGTGCAATGGTGCGTGTTATTCCGTCATTTGCGTGTAATTTTGCGCAGTGTGATTCCGCGCCTCTGCAGTCCACCAGAAAAAGCAATTAGTGGTTTCCATATGTTTTTGATCTCAACGCTTGGTTGACTAAAGGCGTTATTGGTTTCGATGTAGGCGGCCTCTTCGAACTTTCTGTTGAACCAATACTCTTCTCTATGTAGAACACTTGCGTCGTCCCATATAATTATATTATGCTCAGTCCAGGCGTAGTCAGCAATTCTCGAGTTTGACGTTTTCCCACGTTGGGTTCATTTCTTGTGCTCATCCAATCTTACCAATAACGCCCTCTTTGTCTCTCCAATGTAGGAATCATCGCATTCACATGAAACTTCATAAATGCAATACTTACTGATTTATTTTTGTTGTCAGGTTTGGTCTTGGTGAGGAAACTCCGTAAAGTACTGGCGGATTGGAAGCAGTTTTTGATGTTGGACTTGTTTCCGATCCTCCTGATCTTCTCTGAGACACCTCTGATGTACGGAAGGCAGATCACTGTGCAACAAAGTGATCTGCCTGAAGAAGTCCCCAGCCAGGGACGAAGAGTTGCAGTGATCGACTTGAAAGATTTCAATATAAATATTGAATACATATTACTTCAGCAACCTGAAATTATATAATGATTTTTTTTATTGAGGTACTAATTTTTTTTGTTGTATTCTACATTATGTAATGGCTAACAAAATATGAAAATTTGTAGGATCAGTAGGAACTTCTCAGCTAACACTATGTAAATTTTGTTTTGCTTCTTGATGCGGTCACACCTATAATAGGCATCTTTTGTGTGGTGTCCTTCTTGTTCTATTTACAAATGATTTCTTGGAAGAGTTCAGAATAATCTGACCCATTTTTATAATTCTTCGTCGCTTTAGGAAATGAGACGAAAGAGGGGAAGTGTGAAGGAAGACATTGAGTTCCTAGACCTTTTGGAAGGAACATAGCATTTTTATATATAACGCTTATTACTCAAGATATTCCTCATCCTTAAAATTAGTGTAAATGTGATTCACCGCCAGGAAGACTAGACGAAGTGTCTATTGGCTGAAGATCAGATTCCCCGACGTATGCACTTGGGTGAGTGACACTTTGATCAGTTCTGTGTGTTTGCGAATTTACCAAATATTAATTTTTAAACAGTCCACTGAACGTACATAACTTTGGTTATACCAATGAATAAATGTACGGTGGAAATAGTTGAGCATACCACTCCTTCGGTGATAGCTGTGTTGAATAAAACAATAAAAATAAAGAAAAAACGACGAAAGAAGAAGACGGAAAAGCGAACAATAAAATAAACATTTTTGGTCTCAATAACTAAGCTCCTAAACTCATGTAAGTAGCTAATCATGAATCGACGTCAAACAAAAAATTCGCAAATTAATAACGTAAAGCGTAAAATGAGGGCAGCAGCATGCACGGCGGCGGCGCGTCCCTTCGCCGAAAATTACCGAGAATTCCCGAAGCTAATATCAGCGAGACAGCTACCCGAACGGGCATACATGTGGGGGCACACGTCGTTGCGAGTGGTCGTGCGGAGAGTGCCTTTTTGGAATGTTATTGTTTATCGTTGAAGATTCACGTTCCATTTTAATGTTATTTTATTTTGATTATTTCTTTGAAGTAACTTAATCTTTGTTGATTGTATCTAAGGCACCTCTCAAAATTATTCACCTACATTAGTTTAGAAGCTTAACTATTTAAGAGAAAAAAGGTTCATTTTATTTTTCGCTCTCCAGTTTCTTTTTTCGTCGGTTTAATGTTTTGTTTAAAGGTTTTTATTTTTATAATTTTTTTAGCTAAAATCTATTAACACTACCTACGTAATTTTCGATTATTTTGAAATACTTAATCACCTACCTTACTTCAACTATTGGCTGTTATATAATGTAATTACCTACTTTAAATATCAATATTTATATAATATAAATACTGATGAAACAACAATATTTTTGTACCAACATTGGTATGCCTGCAAAAAATGCTGCTCGAATGAGAAAATAATGTTACGAAACTGGGGTTCAAAAATATTTCGATAGATTTGTCCATTTATTACCCTTTGAAATGCAACACAATAATACAACTGTTCACAATTACAATGCATAACAATATTCACAAGACTAACTCCTGACTACTGACTGCCTCGCCTATCGCATATGTCCTGCTATATATAGGACGGCCGAAATTTCCAGAACAGTGGAGATCGGGAATGTTCCATAACGTTATCGCTAACGGTAGGAATTCTTCTCGAGCCTTCGAATGGCAGTTATCGAACATGTAGAGCATGATGTCATCAGCAACCAGCACAGGGGCGTACCGAGGGTATTTTCGTGATTTCCGTCACAATAATATTCAAAAGAATATAATTATGAGAAGAAAAAAAAGGGGTTGGAAGCAAATAATAAGCCCAAACACGAGGAAACTACTGTGAACTTCAATCTCCATCGTTAGATCAACTCCAGGTCTCCATTATGTTTTAGTGTCATCAGAAATACATATGTGTGCCGAGTTTCAACAGAATCGGTTCACAGGTAAGCAATTCAGTGGGTGAACAATCAATCATCTCCCATTTTCCTATCCCAAGGGATGGATTTTGTTTCATATTCAAATGGGACCAACTTCGAGGTATATACTTTCCAATGAAAAAAAAAATCTTTTCAGACTAGTTTGTGATCTAATTATCAGAATGCATGAGAAGATTACATCGTGAATAAATGAAGAATCATTCTATTGAATGTGTTCCATAGTTTTTATATTTCCAAATAATCAAAAATGAATATACTGACATAATTAATGCATAAAGTTGGATTCAAGGGGTATTAGAATCAGGGAATAAAACTAATTTGGTATCACTGACGTTTCGAGATTAATTTATCCCTCCTCCAAAGCTTTAAAACTAAGTTTTCCCTGCTCATGGATTCAATAAAAAAACTGTTGAGTAGTCGATACAAACTCTGGTCGATAAGAACACATTGGCACACATTATACATTAAAAACTTCAAAAACCCAAAGAATATATATGAACAAATACAGACACGTTAAAATGAAACAACACATAACTGTGTATGGTTACATATTGACCATACACGATGTAGCGAACGCAACATTTCGGCGACTCGGGAATTATTTGACAGTTAGATGACAAGCCATGTTTTGATAATTTCTATCAAAGTCAAGTGGAAAAATATGAAACATTGTCGATATCTGGATTTGAAAGCATAAAACATATCTTTCCAACCTCAAACTGTGATGAAAGGTGATGATTATTAGCTTCAGCACATTTGAGAAATGTTGAAGAACTGATAATTAACGGCAAAAGTTCGATCGATCGATTTGACTGTCACCACCAAGCACCTCGCACATAGCCAATATACATTTTGAAAGTTTTTAATGTGTAATTTGTGCCAATGTGTTTTTATCGACCAGAGTTTGTATCGACTACTCAACAGTTTTTCAGTTGAATCCATGAGCAGGAAAAACTTAGTTTTGAAGCGTTGATAAAGGAATAAATTAATTCCGAAACGTCAGCGATAAAAAATTAGTTTCACTCCCTGGTCCTAATTACCGTCAAATCCAACTATATTATATTCTTGGATTATGAATCATTTATCAATAATCAATGCACTCCAAAAAAGCCTGAATAAACTCTGATTCAAGTCATATCAATTTTAAATACAACTGTGTTCCAAGGAATCCAAGTCTTCCCTTCCATAAATCCAAACTATCATTCCACTAGGCTTCAAATTACATTTTCAGACACGTTTTTCCATGCGAACAAAATTGGAATTGAAGCTGTTCAGTTTGGTGATCCACTAATAAATCTTCGAAATTGGATGAGAAAAGGAACAATATATACAGGGTGACCCAAGGTTGTGTGCAAGCTTCATATTTTTCTTAGTTATTGTCGATATAACGCACCCGGGTTTCTTAGCCTTTGCTGCAATAGTTTTTGACAATGTGTCAAAATCGTACATATACCAACAAAATTCATAACTTCAGAACCATACAAGATAACGCAACCAACTTTTCTTCAGTCGATTCCTTAGGCTTCAGCGTACCTTTCGATATGCGGGTGAACTAGAAGTCGATGTTCCATCGACTACTTCGATTTTTTGAAAATTACAAATGGCTTTAACTCGACTTTTTCGAATGCAACACCCTATATTTTACTGCATCATTGCATGGCATTTTTCAAGAGCTTTTTGCCCAATAGAGTTTGTGTCGTACAAGTTTCGGAATTTGTTGCAAAATATGAATTTTTCAATAAAAAGGAAATTGAGTAGGCCGCTGTCGTGGAATTCGACATATCCATACAATTCTGAAAAGAACATGTTTGAACGAAATGAAATTGCACTTAGGCCAACCAATAGAGAATAAATGGAGGCTATTTTCACACTTAAATAAAGACGCAAATAACCTGAACTACTTTTCAAAAGATAGTTCGTAAATGAAAACCCTGGTGTTGGCCCCAGCAAAATCGCTTTGTGGATTTTTTTTAACAAGAAAAAAATCATCACTTTTTTGGTTTTTTACAAATAACTTGAAAAGTATTATAGGAATCGTTTCACACCCATTGAAACTTTTGTAGAGAATTCCTACGAAACGGTATTTTGTATTTTGTACGACTGAATCGGTGCATTTTCCACTGATTAAATCCGAAAAAACCTCTAAAAAAGGCCATTTTTCAAAAATTCAAAATTTTTATGAATTCAAAGCTGAACAAACAATCTTGCGGGAAATTATAGATGATAACATGTAGTTCAACTTTGCGCAAAATGATTGCTGTCGGATGTGCAGTTTTTAACCGACGAAACCAAAAAGGAGGAGGTTTTCCAGTCGACGCGTATATTCAATTTTTTCTATCATTAACCGACGAAACCAAAAAAGAGGAGGATCTCTAGTCGACGCGTATATAAAAAAAAATTATCATTTTTTTTATGTATGATCACACATAACTTTTTACTGAGACGTCCGATTCCGATAATTCTCTCCTCAGTAGATAGGGTGTACTTCGAAGTTGGTCCCATTCGAACTTCAGAAATGAAATCCAGCCCTTAGAGTAGCAAAATGAAGGATATTGATCACTCACCCTCTGAATTCTGGTCCGTTAACCGATTCTTTTTTTATCAGATAGAGTTACCACATAGTTGATCATATTCCAATTTGAAATGGAATGATCCACCACTATGGGTAGAAGAATTGAAGATGATTGATTTTTCACTTGTGCACAGTGGCACACATATGTAGTTGACATTGACAGATCCTCCTACATCCGTCACAATAATAATTACATTCTATGAAAGGAGGGAATTATATTAAAAGTGGATTTCATCACTTCATCACTAACCAGAACTTTCAAAAATGATGTATATTATATAACAATGAATAGTTAAAGTAGATAATCATATTATTTAACAGTCAATAGTTGAAGTAAGCTAGGTGAGTAAGTATTTTGGAAGTGATCACAAATTAAGTAGGTAGTAATTAGTAGATTTCAGCCAACATACCACGCATATCTTTCCATAGAGTAGTCCGATTTCGATGATTATTTTTTTTTCAATGGATAGGGTGTTCTTCAAAGTTGGTCCCATCTCAAATTGGAAAAAAAATGCCACCCCTAAGGGTAGCAAAATGGAGGATATCGATCGTTCACCCTCTGAATTTTGGCCCATTAACGATCGTTCACCCTCTGAATTTTGGTCCATTAACCGTTTCTATCAGGCATAAATTTGTACTGGGTTATCCGATTTGAATAATTCTTCTTTAGTCACATTAAATTGGAAAATAATAACTTTTTACCAAAAAATTGAACCGACGAAATACGGAACTGAAAAGTAGAAAATAAAATAAACCTTTTTAGTCTCCATAACTAAGCTCCTTAACTAATGTAAGTAACTAATTTTGAGTCTGCGCCAAACAAACAAGCAAAAGATTTAGGTAAGGCGTAAAATGATGGCATCGAGTTACGCGGTGACATTCGGATAATTTTTTTGAAGTAATTCAATGATCTTCGTTGATTGTTCGTTTGGCGCCGACTCAAAATTAGTTACTTACATCAGTTTAGGAGCTTAGTTATTGGGACTAAGAAGGTTTATTTTATTTTCCACTTTTCAGTTCCGTATTTCGTCGGTTCAATTTTTTGTTAAATAATTATTATTTTTGTACAATCGCGTGATAAACAATTCAAGGGCTTATGCACTGATTTGAGGAAAATCGTCATATTTGAATTCTGTAAACGGCACCTGGAAATAGAGATCAATATCTACAATTTGTTTATTTTGGATTTTCACCTGAGAGATGGAAAATGTGTTGAAAATGTCACTGAAAGTTGCTCCAAACGCTTGAAAGTATTACGCTCGAGGCAGAATCAAGTAGCGGTATGGGATGAATTGAATTGAACCCTTTCAAACAGATGTGTTCTCGACCCTGACCGCCTCTTCTTTCAACTTTCCTAAACAACGTATTCGTTTCAGTTACCAAACAGCGTAGCTACTGCCCACTTCACTTTCAAGATTTAGTAATATTGTGTCTTGAGTGATTTATCGATTCGTATTAGTTTAACATAACACAAAAATGTTACAAGTGTTGATAAAAACAAAAATTTGCATTAATATCCTTCAAACCGCGTATTTAAATTTTGTGTATTTCTATGGCATTAAATTAATCGAGTAGATGCAAAATATAATGAATCTTTTTCGAATACGGTTTGAAATGTCATATCAACACTCTCTTTCATGATTTTCCTCCAATTACTGTAAGTGATTATATTGCATTGTATGTGAACACATTACATTTGTGTATTAATTTGTTTTTTACAGAATGTACAAAAATGTATAAAACGAAAAAATCTGAAAAATTGTTGAGAAATTACTTTAACCAATATAAGTACTTATTACGAATTCGTTTACTTACATTTCAATACTAGCCATAATATTAACTAATGTGATATAATAGTTAATAAAAAAAACTAAATAATCAAATAACTGAAAATTTATATAAAAACAAATAACTTATATGCCCTAATACAAGCAACCCGCCGCGCGGTGATACTCTCTCCTCCGCTGGCTCGTTCCCCCCACTACCTCGACTCGACTCTGCTTCGAGCGCACCTTTAAGCGTTTGGAGCAACTTTCAGTGATATTTTCAACACATTTTCCCTCTTTCAGGTGAAAATCCAAAATATACAAATTGTATATATTGATCTCTACTTCCAGATGCCGTTAACAGAATATCAATATGACGATTTCTTTTAAATTGGCGCATTTTGCAAGATAAGTTATTAAATTGTTTATAACGCGAGTGTGCAAAAACTGCACATGAGACAGAAACCATCCTACGCACTGTTGAACTGCATGTAATTATCTGTCATTTTCCGCAAGATTTTTTGTCCAGCTTTAAATTTATGAAAATTATGAATTTTTTAAAGAAGATATCCCTTTAGAGGTTTTCCGGTCACATAAAAACCCGTTTTTGTATTCTCTACAAGTCCTATTGAATGTGAAACGATTCCTCCAATACTTTTCAAGATATTTGTAAAAATAACGAAAAAGTGGCCATTTTTGATAATATTTCTAGTTAAAAAAAATCCTCAAAGCGATTTTGTTGGGGCCGACCCCGGGGTTTTCACTTACGAACTATCTTTCAGAAGGTTGTATGGGCTATTTGCGTCTTTATTTAAGTTGGAAAAAAACCTCTATTGGTTGGCCTGAATAGAAACAGGAGTACAACATAAAGAAAACAATTCTGATAATCTTTACAAGAACGAAAGGTAATTAACAGGAACCAAGGTAAAAATGTATAGGAAGGCTTCTCATAAATACTCAGATGAGTCACCATCATGTTCAACACAAGCTACTAGCCTTCTAGTAATTAGAAATTTGCATATCTTCCGAAAAAAATATATGTTATTCTACATCGTACATCATTCATTTCTGTGCAATTGGGAAAATCCATTACGAATATTTCACTTAGTAATAAATTAAAACATGAACTGGGATTCAAATTCACATGTAAACGTGCCTCTTCTCCGCGCCTATCTTGTGACGTCAGATGGTTCCCGTTATTTTATTGTTGTCATTAAGAATATTAGAGTATATTAGTATCAGGCTCTTCGACATCGTCCTGAACGTTCTGGGGTCCTATTCTTGACCATTCGTAGTTGTCAAGGTCACTCGCATGTCTTCAAATTGCGAACGAAACATGAATGTGGCATTCTTCAGTATTCGTAGAATGTTCGAACGTTCGTATCAAACAGCGAATGGGTATTTTTACTCGCAACCGACTTACGAATACAATACATGACTACAATCACAACACAATGTAACCCTACTTTTTCAGGAGTTTTAGGTTTTATTATCGTTAAAACTTTATATTAATTTCATGTTAAATAAAGTTGAAAATGGACGATTTGCAATAAATTGCCGCAATAGAAGATCTAGAGATTGCAGAACAACCAGTTGAAAGGCATAATCGATTCGAAAACTTGAGTCCTTTTGAGATCTTAAATGAAGATCAGGTTCTGCAGACTTTTAGGTTGACCAAAGAATTGTGTAGATTTGTGATAGACACTTTAACGCCTTTTATGAGACCACAAAGGAGAGCCACTGACTTGAGTATAAGAATTAGAGTAAGTATTATGAATAATAATTAATTCTTGATAAAAATAACTTTTTCCAGGTGTTGGTGGCTTTGCGGTTCTTTGCTTCCGGGAGTTATCAAATGGATATTGGGAGGGGTTTATTTGTGGCTGTTTCTCAACCCTCAGTTTCAAGATGTATTGAAGAAGTCAGCATAGCATTCAACCAACCTGCAATTTTCAACAGATGGGTTCATTTCCCCCGAAATTTTGAAGAGCTAAATATACTAAGGATGAGGTAAATAGTTATACTGTCTGTGGCATATTCGACTTCTTTATAATTGGAATTTTTTTTAGATTTTATGAAGATTTCAATTTCCCAGGTGTAGTGGGTTGTGTGGACTGCACCCATATTGCAATATATTCACCCCCTTTTCAAGCATGGTCCGACACGTCATCCAACCGCTTCCATGAAGTAGTCATCACTCGACTTCGCCTAGGTCACACACGCCTTACACATGAACACCTACTTACAAATGAACCTCAACCTGAATGTTTTTTATGTGTAGTGCCACTAACAATAAAGCACATCTTAGTGGAGTGTCCTTGTTTCGCAGTTCAAAGACTGAATAACGGATTTCCCAGTGATTTAAGCAAAATCTTCAACGAATGCACAACAGACAATATTATTACATTCCTCCGAGAATCGAACATCCTGTACAGAATATAACAAATTGTAATGACTGTAAATATTTTGCCGCTAATAGCCTATTGGCTGATGCGTATATGCTCAATAAAAAAAAAAAAAAATATTTACACCCAAAATTATTGATGCTGAAAGGCCTGAAATATGTTAATCGTAAAGGGTATCATTCAATTAATGTCCAGCTGGTGAGAATAAAACAATAATTGAAGAATAGAATATTGAAAGCTTGCAATTACTGCAGACTTTCAGTTTGACTCACATTCTGATCTACCTATCATTTTTCTCTCAAAGTGCATGCTCAAAATGTTCTTTCTTTCAGATATGTGATAGCAGACTGATGATCATCAATGTCATTGCAAGGTATCCAGGCAGCACACATGATGCATTTATTTGTCAAAATTCAAATATACATGAAGTTTTTAGAAACCTTCATGCACATGGTCATACAACTTATTATCTCCTAGGTATTGTAACTCCAACATTATATACAATATATTGGACTAATTTAATGATTTTTGTAGGTGATAGTGGATATCCTCTAAGAACATGGCTGTTTACACCTGTTGAAGGGGAACCTCTTGAAAATACTCCCGAGTTCAATTATAATAAAAGACACAGAAGAGTACGAAATGCAATAGAAAGGTGCAATGGAATATTGAAAATGAGATTTCGTTGTTTGCTGAAACATAGAGTGTTACACTACAACCCTGTAACAGCATGCCGAATAATCAACTCTTGTGTTGTATTGCATAATATGTGCATTGAACATAATATTCCAATGCCAGATGATGAGGACCAGTCTAATATTGATTTTGGAGTTGTTCTCGATGAATATGTGAATGGTGCAAATATTGATATCAATGCAATAAGACGTGTAAATCCAGAACTTGCTGCAGGTCGAAGAGCAAGGGCAAGATTAATAAATAATCATTTCTAAAATAATTAACTTTATTTATATTATAACATTGAACTCAAATAAACTTCTGTAAAAACAACTCAACAAATATTATTCTTATTGTAATCACTACTTAAAGTGCCTCAATATAACAAGAAACTAACAGGTATCGCAAGGTAAATAGTTCAAGAGACAAAAACTTAAGCAATTGCATCTTGCAAAGATTCAATTGCTCCTTCAAGACAGCCCAACTTGTTGGCAATATCTTCTTGAGCAGCAGCTGATCTTTCTTTTGCTGTTGCTATCCTCTCCAACAAAATAATATTTTTTTCGTAATATTTAGATTTTATGTCGTTTTTTTTCTCAAGTGAAATTCTGTAGTTATTTGATGCCTCGGCTGCATACAGTAATTTTTTCCTGGGAACTCTTCTAGGACACGGTCTTCCTTTCACTTGAGTACATGCTGAATTTGACTGAACAATGTTTTTTGAAGAAATTTGAGAATCATCCTCAGCATTTGATATATCATTCACAATGTGACCTGTTGATACATCATTCATGATAGGACCTGTGGATACATTTTCAAAATCACATCTTTGATCTAATGCATAGTCAGCAGATTCATTTTCTCCATCATATGCCAGTACAAACTCGGTAGCTGATTCTAACACCTGTTCATGCCCTTCTAAAGAAACTGTATTTATGGTGTCTAGTACTTCTTGGTCAAAAGGACGATTTGGATTTTCAAGATAAGGTCCACCTCCAGTACCCCTTTTATGTTTTTGATAAGAACTGTTTTACTTTTGTTCTGGACCTGATATCCTGCCAAGTCTACAAATCGAAAAAATATTAAGTCAATCTTTTCAAAGACTTTTTAACAATTACCTTTCTCCAAGACTTCCAGTCTTTATTTGCGCCGTTTGCACAGCTATTTAATGTTTTCGAGATATCTTCCCAAAGTTTCTGTGCATCTTTTTGTGTGTGTTTATCCGAAAATTTTCCACTTAATAGCCATGGATTTTTCTTCATGAATTCTAATAGGATATTCTTCTGCTCCATAGAGGAATAAGCCGTTCTTTTTGTTTTCTGAATTGTCTCCATCGTTATTCATTCCTCGTCAGTCGCCCACACAAATTCAAATAGTATAAATGATATCAACCGACACTAGACATACGTCAATTTTGTCTAATTGCGCCGTTGCCAAAAGGGTCACTCGCAACTATCGGACGACTTTACGACTGGCTGTCAAGAATATGTTTTTCCACGAGTGTTCGCAAATGGAGTCTCCGCAAGTGTGCGTGTGCTTGGGTTTGCGAAGGATGTCAAGAATAGCGCCCCTGGACATTCAATTTGCTTGTGTTTGTGATATAATGGAAGGCAAAACCAAAGGATTTCACATGCGCATAATACGTCCTCTAGTAGTCATTGATGTGAGGTTATCTACGGTTTTCCGTCCACGATTTATGACGTGTAGAGAATCGCAGTTGGTATGAGGAAATTTAATGTGCAGCATTGCCAAGTTTCCCAAATATCATAGCCGCGATTTTGATGCTTATTTGTGCATATTTTTTACCCAATAATGAATGATTGTTGATAATTTTCGAATATGATTCATGGATTAATTCTTAGAAGTCAATTCGTATATAACTTTTGTGTGTTATGGTTATGAGTGAAAACATTAGATATAATAACATCATTTTTGGCATATTTTTACTGATTTTTCCAAAGGCAATGGCCGAATAAATTTTCAACCAAAAGATTCAGTTACCCATAGAAAACCTGTAGTCTCAAATAAATTGGGGCGCCGCCTCGAAAACAGAAAAGAATAAAAACTGTTATTTTTGACACATTTTTGCTTTTATCTCGGTTAATACTGGACGAACGTCAACAATGTTTTCATCAAAACGATCTGAGTAACCCATAGTCTTGAATCAATTTGGGGCACCGTCCGGAAGACAACAGAAAATAGAAGCTGTCATTTTTGACATATTTTCGCTTGTATCTCAGTTAATACTGGACGAACGTGTAACGAAGTTACTATTTTCCCACTATATTTTATAAGACAAAAGCTCCCTGTAAGAAATAAGAGCCCTATCTCCGTTAATAATAATCGGAAAAATATCATTCTTGTCCGACATAAATTCGCGAAGCATGAATTACACATGTCGTAATAAATAGCCCTCCCGAATCGATTACGTAAAACACCTCGCAACACATAGCGAAACAAAGCAATCGTACGTCACCCGCCCCACTCTGGAGCAAGCACTTGAATCGAACGCAAAACTCGAGAATCAAAGTCTCCACTGAAGATCGCATTCATTCACGTACGAGCCAACAGTCCGATCGCCACCAGCACAGTTGAGTCTAGACAGAGACGCGCGCACCGAGCTGACGTCACAGCCGTCGCCACCGAGAACATGACACTGGTCCGATCAGCCGTTGACGCACGAAGGAAGGGAGGCAGCAGGCGAGAAAGCGTCAGTCGTTCCGAAGCAGCGAAGCCAGCCAACACGCCAGAGAGAGAGTTTTCCGCCAGAAGCACGAGATTACAGTTGAGGCGCACGCACCGAGCTGACGTCACAAGCACGAAGGATTTTTACAAGCTGGGTAATTATTCTGTGAAAGTATAATTTGTATCGCAAGCATATAAGTCGTTCGAGAGGGATTCGGAAAAGAGGGAGAAGCCGGCCGTAGTTCCGTTTCGACATATTTCAAAGATTCAGTAGCTTGCCCAGCCCAGCAGAAGCAGCCACGCGTCCGACTAGAGTCCAGAGTGAGAGCCAGAGACCGAAGTAGTCCACGACCGTCCCGAGCTTTGCCGAAGGAGTAGGATCGGAGTTTGGGTAAATATTGTATATCGGAAATATTTTGTAAGTACCTCAGGTGTGATTTGCGCATGATCAAACAATAGCCGTCAGAGGCCCATGTTCACTTTATTGAGGCGCTGATGAAGTTAGTCGTGTTTGAGAGCCTATACGAACCACCACGTACGCCGAGTGATAGCCCGTGACCGTCAGACCAGTATATCAGATCCGGTGAGTCATTTAGTTTCCTTTACAACAAAGCAGGTTAGTAATGTGATACGTTTGGCTAAGTTGAAAAGCACGGGTGGAGGTCGCATAGAAGAGGTAGACATTTCTCGCGTCTCAACTTCCTGCGCTCCGACGTGACTTTATAGACAGAGATAGGAAGCACGGGTAGAGGTCGCATAGAAGAGGTAGACATTTCTCGCGTCTCAACTTCCTGCGCTCTAACGTGACTTGGTGTTAAGACAGAGATAGGAAACACGGTTGGAGGTCGCATAGAAGGGTAGACATTTCTCACGTCTCAGCTTCCTGCGCTCCGGCGTGTCGGGTTTTAAGGGATTAGTAAACACGGTTGGAGGTCGCATAGAAGGGTAGACATTTCTCACGTCTCAGCTTCCTGCGCTCCGGCGTGTCGGTTTTTCAGGGGTATAAAATATTAGTAAACACGGTTGGAGGTCGCATAGAAGGGGTAGACATTTCTCACGTCTCAGCTTCCTGCGCTCCGGCGTGTCGTAAGTAAGATAAAATAATAGAAAACACGGTTGGAGGTCGCATGAAGGGGCATTTCTCGCGTCTCAGCTTCCTGCGCTCCGGCGTGTCGTAAGTAAGCAGCCCACGTGGAGCATTACGAACTGCTATTGAAATGAGTCGCTGTTGGCCGTCCGTAAAGACTTGCATTTGTACCCGCTGTTGCCTTGCCCCCGTTTTTGAGCTTGCATACTAATCCGTACCACCCCCCCCCCCTAAAAACTCACATTTTAATACCCGCTGTTGCCTTGCCCCATTTTTGAGCTTTATTACGAATCCGTACAAACCCCCCTAAGAACTCACATTTTTAATACCCGCTGTTGCCTTGCACCCATTTTTGAGCTTTATTACGAATCCGTACGATCCCCCCCTTTTCACAAGAGCTTATGGTTATTACGTGTACTCCGCCTACGTTAACACACCCTTCCCGCTTCGTGTCGCTATTTAGTGCTTGCCCTGTGTGTATTTGTTGTGATAACTTGAGGCCGCCGTCAGCCGCCATTACTGTACTTTAATGTTATTAATATACCTGTTTATCCTGTTTGTAGTATTCTTTCATTGACTATTCTGAGTAGAATTTGAACATCTAGTGCGCAGTCGCCACCCAGGTTCGAAACCCAGTTAAAGGCAATTAAAGCCTGCCTTGCTGGCCCTGTTACAGTGTCACGACTATATTGACCCCTGGAGTGTCTTTCTTCACTGAGACTGCCCGGAGCAAAAGTGGCCTTTTCCACTATAAAGCTAAAGGTGGCGCCCGAGGAAAACCGAGAATAGTGAAAAGCGCCAAAGGTTGATAATAGGGGGAGAAACCCCTTTTACAAACGTCAAACATATTTACACCAAAACAATCTAAATAACCTATAGAATGCACTCATACTCTCAAATCAATTTGGGGCGTCGTCCGGAAGACAGCAGAAAATAGAAGCTATCATTTCTGACATATTTTCGCTTATATCTCGGTTAATAATACTGGACGAACGTTAAAAATATTTTCACCAAAACAGTAGAATAGAATGCACCTATACCCCCAAATCAATTTGGGGCGCCGAAATTTTTGGTCCACAATTGTTTTAAATCTGAATATGTTAAAGTTAATATTGGACGAAATAAAATATGTCAAAAATGGCAGCTTCTATTTTCTCCTGCCTTCCGGATGGTGCCCCAAATTGATTTGAGACTATGGGTATAGTCTATGGTTTACTCAGATCGTTTTGGTGAAAAAATTGTAAACGTTCGTCCAGTATTAACCGAGATAAAAGCGAAAATGTGTCAAAAATTACAATTTTTATTCTTTTCTGTCTTCGAGGCGGTGCCCCAATTTATTTGAGACTACAGGTGTGTTCTATGGGTAACTGATATCATTTGGAAAAATCAGTAAAAATATGCCAAAAATGATGTTATTATATTTGTTTGTTTGTTTGTTGTTTTCACTCATAACCATAACACATAACTACGGAAGATATATCCGAATTGACTTGGTCGAAAATCATCAAAAATCATTCATAATTGGAAAAAAAGTATGCATAAATAAGCATCAAAATCGCGGCTATGATATTGAGGAAACTTGGCAACGCTGCGCGTAAAATTTCCTCCATTCTAACTGCGACTGAAAACTGAAGGTAAACAGAATAACCTTCAAACTAGACAGTTAAAACCATTTGACGTCACACCAATAGAAGGCGTGTTTGCATCACGTGATGACATCGACAAATTATACAAATTTTAAGAGTGGATTTTACAATATATATGAATTATATCAAACTTATTCTTTTATTGAAGACTCATCTGCTTTCTGGCTATTCATAATGAGTTCATGATTTGGAAATTGACATTTTCTGCAAATTGTCCATTGAGCCTCGAACTCTAGCAAGCTTTGCCCTATTAGTTTAACGGAGGGCTTCCGTGGTTCTGTTTTTCATATCATCTGCAGTTATTGGACAATTCCTGAATACCCCTTCCTTCACTTATTCCCAAAAAAGAAATCTATAGGAGTACGGTCTGGAGATCGTGCGGGCCAAGGAATAGTACTGCCTCTGCCTATCCAACTATTAGAATAGGATTTCTCGCACTTTTCCATGGTTATGCACTGCAGCATAGTCGTGTTGCAACGTTATGTATGGTCCTTCTGGTGTTCAAAACTAACATTCCGGAAAAATGTTCGCGAAGACAATGTTAATACTCCTCACCATTCAGCACACTATCGAAAAAGTAGGGTCCAATAATGTCGAATAATTCTTCCCCAATCTGGTGATCGACAGTCCTCAACCAGTATTTTCCATCGCATGATACTGCATATTATGTTGTTGACCGACCCGTTGTTCTACAACGTTGTTTCATCAGAAAACAGAATTTGTTATGGAGTATTATGATTCTCGTCAACCTGCCATTCATTTATTTACAAAACGCAACTCTATTTGCAAAATCATTACCATACAATCTTTGTATCGGTTGAGATGATAAGGGTGGAACCTAGTATCAATATTATTCTGTTCACACTACTTTTCGAAATATCCGTTTCCGCTGCTATTTCCCTATTGCTCAAGTGAGGGTTTTACTGTAGCATCAATAAAACTTGCAACTCATTTTCCTCATCGATCCGACCACTAACAATTTCATTTTTGGTATGTGACACACTCTCAGTGAGTTCGAACCGATCTCTCAACTCTTGGAATGTTACCCGTGAATTTCTTGTTTCTGGATATTTTTTATGGTAGATTCTGCTTGCTAACAAAGGATTCCTGTAAGCTTCGCCAATACAGTAGACCATATTCACTAATTATTCGCAAGTGAAATTCATTATTAACAATTAGACGTGTACAATTATTGAAAGTACACGGATGTGTCAAATTTCACGACACATTTTTTTTTCTTCGAAAAAACCATCAGATCTCGCAAACTTCACAAAGTAGACCCCACAAACCGTATTACGACGAAAAGCTCTTGGAAAATGCAATGCAATGATGCAATGAAATATAGGGTGTTCTATTTGAAAAAGTCGAGTTATTTGCTAATTGTAATTTGTTATTTACAAAAAATCGTAGTTGGCAATGGAACATCGACTCCGAGTTCGCCTGCATCCCAAAACAAGTAAAAAACTATTGCAGATCAGTCTAAGAAACCTTGCTGTGTTATATCGACAATTCAAGGGCGAATCCAAAAATGTAACAAGGGTAGGGAGTTTAAAAAAACAGAACACAGTTGTGTATCTTCTCCTGTTTATGAATAGAAATATTTTCAAAATGTGCCCCAGTGTCTGTATCATATGTATCGTTTTCACGCCAACGTTTAGAATTGAATTCATCAGGGTTCTGTAAAAATGGACTCACATCAATTAAAAATGGATTGTATGTAACATGATTGAAAATACTGAAGAGCACTCCGAAAAAAATGTTTCCAGAGTTGAAATTAAGGCATTAGAATCAAATATGACAGTTATATAATTGGAGCGGGATATACGAGAAAAGTATCAGTAGTTTTAGGAAAAAACAAACGTAAACTGCAATAAGAATTGGTGAGCATCTATAACGTCATCACCTTTTCCATAGTTCTCTGATTTATATATGTAGGAAGTTGAATACGCTAGAAAATGTAGAAATTTTTTTTCGCTTTGCTCTCTCAATTCAGGAATACAGTGTTTCAACAGATTTCAAATTAAACATATGCATAAACTGTAACGGTCAAATTTTCTACCAAAACCCTACTGTTAATGTACGTAGGGATACCTAAAAATCTGACTGCTTTATTCAGTTACTGATGTATAACATGGTGTTACTATGTATTTCATTAGAATGATGCATTAGGTTCATTTATTGCGAACACTTTTTGCACCAACGTAATCTTCCGCAACGAAATCATCTACAACACCCCGTGAACTGTACTTTATCCTTGCTGATAGTAATATTGTCGTTGGGGTACTCAGGGATTGCCTGAGTCGAATATTTCGAGCTCTGGATTTATAGTCTAATCAACAAGTTCAAAAACGTGTTAAATAGATATAAAGCTCCTAAAAATATGAGCGATAGCTCATTCGATACGGAATGACGTCTAGAAAAATGTTTTTAAGGGTTTATTAGTACGTAAAAAATTGCGATTGTTATTAACAAAATAAGATTAAAAAAAGACGGTATTTAGTTTTTCGTTAATAATTTCTGAAATAATGATATTTAAGGAATTATAAAAAAAGATCCTGAAAGAGGAGGAAATTTCCAATAAAAAAGCCCACCTCACGGAACTCTATCTCTATTATTTATTATTTATTTTAACGCTGAAAATAGGGCTCCGCGAGGTCGTAACGGCATAGGCGCACCGTCTAAAAAGCCGTTATATCACCTAAAATATTTTTTTTATAGTATTAAATAACAATTTAAAAATTTGAATAAATTATTGTGTAATCTAGACACTTGAACAAAAAAAACCTTGGTAAAAAAAAATTTTCATGTCGATTTTTCAAAAAGTTACACCATTGTTAATTAACTAATTTTTTTCCAATCTCCGTTTTCATAAATTACGACATAAATTTAAATAATTGGTCTATGAAATTTTCGCTTCGTGGAGCTCTTTTCATTTAGGTACTCGATAAAGCAATGCAAAAAAAACTTATTAAAGTTTATTATTTTGTTAATTATAATTTTTTTAAATTAACAGAAAATAAAATTTCTAAAAAATGTTATCAAAAAAAATTTTTTTTAGTAATATCCTATTATTGCTGTCTTTGCATCTAATATAGGTATTGATTAACATTGGAAAAAAAATTTTACGTCATTTGTTAAGGAATTGTTTATAAACAAACAATATTTTGGAATTTTTAAAAATTATTTATGATAGGTAAAATTATGATTAAAAAAAATGTTCCTAAATAAAAAAAATTTATTGTTTATAATAGTTTTTTTTATATTTCAATTGTTTAAATAATTAGTTAAGGAATTATTTTATCCTCAAAAATCATCATTGACCTTTTTCAATGAATTAACAGAGAAATAATTTTTTTTATAAATAATTTCATTGTTTATTAACTTATCAATTTGTTATAAACAAATAATATTAACCGTTATATTTTTTTCGAAAACTTCAAAAAATAAAAAAAACAACTATGTTTAACAAAGTATAGAAAAAAATTATTTTGCATTTTTCACAGCATTGTTACATATTATATGATAATGAAATTACAGCCGTTCCATAATTTGTCAAGTTATAAATTGTTATAACTTCTGAACTAAAAGAGATACGGTGAAGGACATTCGAAACATTTTTATAAAAGATTTATTTATCTTTGAAATGAATTCAAAATCGATTCTTAACCATTGTTTATCAGTCGTTATAAACATTTGTTTATAAAAAATTATATTTTTTTTATATTTTACTGAAATTTCATAGCTTATAACTTGTTAAATAATATAGATACAGCTACGGACTCCAGAACTTTTTTGTTCTATGATAAAATATCTTTCTAATTACGTATAAATTATAGCAATATAGATTTTTGTTCAAATAATATACTAGTTTAAATTTATACTTACCTAATTTACATTCTGCTATTGATCATTGTCATTCGTTTATCACTAGAATTATTAATATTCTGCTAAAGTTTAATTATTTATTTACTCAAATAATATTTACTAATAGAGAAATCTACAGATCTGACGATTCTGATTCAGATGAAACTGATGACGAATCCAAAAAATCAAAAGATGATGATGGAACTGAGAAACGAGGAACCGAAACAAGAGAGAAGGAAGAAAACGGTGCAGTTCCAAACATTGATGCACCGAGCTGTTCAGGACTTCCACCCGTTAAAAAACGGAAAACTCGTAAAATTTAGAAACTACTGTATTGTTTATGAAAATATATTTTGAAATCTTCTTTAAACAAAATAATGTGTAATCAATAATTTCCTTTCATCCGTACGTTATAGTTGTTAAGTTTCTAACAATAAAAATAATAAAAATAAAATAATTTAGAAAATATACTTGAAAAAAATATAAAAATTAGAAAATAAATTCAATTATTATTCCGGGAACTTTTTTATTGGAAATTTCCTCCTCCTTCAGGATCTTTTTTCAGAATTCCTTAAATATCATTATTTTAGAAATTATTAACGAAAAACGAAATACCTTTTTTTTAATCTTATTTTGTTAATAACAATCGCAATTTTTTACGTGCTGATGAACCCTTGAAAAACATTTTTCAAGACGTCATTCCGAATCGAATGAGCTATCGCTCATATTTTTAGGAGCTTAATATCTATTTAACACGTTTTTGAACTTGTTGATTAGACTATTACTCTATGGCGGCTTGTTGAATGGATTCGTGTTCATTTCGTTAGAGATCTCCACTCCAATTATCGGTTGACCATTCTAGGGTTGGTGAAATCAAATCACCATAATATGTGAGTATTTTTCTGATGCTAGATATTAGTGAGCATAATCTACAACTCACATGTTCAATGGTATGTAGGAGTTATTTCAATACTATTCGCGTATTGAGGGATTTTTGTTTTAATTTCCTTTCAAAGTCATGTCCGGCAAACTGTCATATGATGTTGAGTCTTTAAAACGCGAAATTCATGACTGAATGGAAAGATAACTCTGATATTTCGAATGGATATGTAGTTGTGCACCCGATTGAAAGATGGCCAATCAAGTATATAAACTGTCGGATTCAGGAAACGACTAGCATGGGCTGATACAATTACATTATAAATTTGATCGTTACCAATCAATGTTCCGGGATTCCCTTGAAGTCTTGTATGAAAAGTTTGTAATGTTATTCTGGGGTTTTATGTCGTATTACTTACAAAATTTCGGGGTAGAGAATTGAATCAGTTAACGAAACTTTTTCTAATTCCCTCCAGTGGATAGAAATCAGGGATTCCAATCGAACCATCTGTCTTTCAGATGTTTTTTCTATGGTCATCCATAGCTGGCTTTAATCTTCCTCGACGTGGATCCGAGAAGAGAATAGGAAAAAAAATCGAAAAAAAACAATTTTGTGTTGACTAAGGCTCGTGTCAAAGAAAAGTCGGAAAATAATTTATTTTGTGAAGTTATGTTTTAAGTGTGTTAAAACATCTCAATAGAGGATTATTTCGCAAAGAATTTTAATTGTTGGAACTGTCCCTGGTTATTCGTTGGCGTTTTTATTGGTCGTGGGCAGGACAGTTCACTCTCGGATGAAAATCAATCGACTTTTCACGTGAGTAGTCCTTTCATTCAGACACAATCCATCGAGTTTCCCTCATAGATTCGATAGCGAATCTGAATTCTTCTTTCGAATTGTAGAAGCTGCAAAAGGGGGTGGTGATGAAGTAGATCTTCGGAATTTTGGCCATTTCTCTCGAGACAGGCGGACGTGACGGAATTTTTCACTCGTAACCTCGCATTGTTCTTCAAGCCCTTCGAGGATCGAAGGTAAGAAGTTTATGAATGTAAATTCAGGGATTACAGTACATATTTTATTATTCCCATCGTGAAACAGTAGTTTATATTTTGTAAATAAATGGGTAATTTTCATTTTTACGGTTTGTTCTTCAATAAATTGTCGAGTACTTGGTGGAATTTTATTCTCCATTCATTGTTACGACGCACGATAGTGGTGCGGTGTTTCTATTTGCTCAGAAATGAAGTGAGGGTGGGGAAAGTTCATAATTTTAGAAACTTTTGGATTATATGTCGTTTTATTTTCCAATGTTGCCAAGTCATACAAAAAGTTCGTGATTTTTTTTTGGTTTATCAATATTATCTATAGTATCTTTGGTGTAGTGACATGATTTTGACAAAAATGCAATATTGCCAAGATGTATAATAAATTCGTAATTTCCAGAATTCATTTTCTCATTGTACATCTACACTATTTTAATTGTTCGCGTACTTTCTGAAATTCAATGTTTACAAAATGTACAATAAATCCGTACTTTCCAGAAGTTATTCTCTCCTGGTACATCTATACTGTGTTCATTGTTCGCGCAATTTTCGAAATGCAATGTTGCCAAGATGTACAATAAATCCGTACTCTCCAGAACTTATTTCCTCATTGTACATCCCTACTGTTTCAATTGCTCTCACACTTCTCAACATACAATGTTGCCAAGATGTACAAGGAAATCCGTGAAGTCAGGATTTATTTTCCTAAGTGGTTTCGATGTTGATTGGGATTTTTTTGGGGGATCTTATTCTTGGCGGTTCCTATTGGTGGCGGAGAGGCAAGCAATTTTGGGCTACAGCTGAAGGTCGGACCTACGTTACTTCCTGCGGATTGCTCGTTGGGACTGGAGTACCAGCCACGAGACAATATATACAGTCCTTGATACGCAAGTAGTCTTGGGAAGAGAAAATTGAGTGTTATTTTGAATGTATATTTCTACAAAATTTTTAGTAATTTGTACAGCGGAAATCAATCGGTCATATTAAATTTATATAAACCTAATCGTACTCGTATTAATAGCTTTGGGCCCAAGCTAGGACACAGGAGGTTTATTGGATTTGTTTACTATCATTAATTTCTGCTTGATTAGGTAATTCAATCTGCCGGAAATTGTTATTTGTTTTTTTTCGCATTTTTTTCAATACCAATTTTGTTTATCTACCTTACGAGGTGTCACATTTATATTGTAGTTGATCGTGAATATACGTTTATTAATGAGTATCAATACTATGGTTTCTCCCCTAGTAGGAAATGAACTGATTGGTTTTCTGAAGTATAAATTGACACATTAGTACTAGATAAATTCGGGGATTTGTTGTTTGAGTACGGAAAGAGTGTTCGAGGGGTGGAGTCACCTGGCGCTCAATAAGATAACGATTATACCCACTCCCAGCACCACTTAGCCGGAGTCGAATACTCAGTGTGTCATAGCGACAACCAAAACCTTGTAACGTGTTTGTTCGAAGTTACAGAACAAATTAAATTAGTGTTTAGTTATAACATGATATATCGTTACATATTTCAATCTGTATGGATTGACTATAAATAAATGAATAAATGTCGAGCAAGTTTTTGTGGATTGGGATAAACGGGGGAGGTTTGGAAATCGATTGAATATTTGGATTATTTTCTGATCAAATTACAAATATATGGCATTGTCTTATGAATCATTTCACTGTGAAGTTTTTTTGACAAAAGGAGCCATACATCTAGAAACAATCTCATTCTCACCCCTAAATATGAATATTATAAAACGACTGGTACCCGCGACTTCGTCCACCTAGAATTTGTATTTAAAACTACAATCAGGTCCGAAAGGATACCTTTGTAAATGAGAACACAAACGGATACCTGTTTTTTTTACACAGAACGTAAAAGTGACCTGATTGTAATGAAAAAAAGAATTACGAAAATGTATTTGGACATTATTTTTCAACCGATGCCCGATGTGATCACTATAATGTTCAGTTTTTGATTGCCTGATGAAGAGATGTTTACATATTCACTATGAGGACATTGCTTAAAGACCACGTCACTGATATAATCAAATTGATGATGTCATTTCGAAATGAAGCATTGATTAAATATAAGCGTACCAATCTAGAGCGTGATTGGAACTACTATAGAGATCTCAGGAACCCAACTAGGAATGCAATAGTTCGCGAGAAAATGGCGTATATCTAATTCAGAACGAGGAATTGTGGAAATGACAGTAAATCACTATGGAGAGAACTCGACAAAATGAATATCCACTCTAAAAACAGAAACCTAACTATCCCAGCACATTCTAAAAATGCTCAAGTTATAAATGATTATTTTACCAGCTCTTCACAGAGCGACTTACAACTAGAAGCTGATACTATCAACCACTACACCAACAACAATCTGCCCGGTGCAGGACTATTTGGATTCACTCCTATCAGTACCTTCTTTCTATCAAATCGCGAGCATCTGTCTTAGAGCATCTCTGTCACATTTTCAACTACTGTATAGAAAAAAATACCTATACATCTATTTAGAAACATGCTGTTGTCCTCTCTTTACCAAAAATCAGTAATCCCACTGAACTCAAATTTCTGAGACCTATTAGTATCCTCTGTGTTTTGTCGAAAGTCTTTGAGAAGATCATACATGCACGAATGAAAATCTACTTAGAAGATTATAATCTCCTACCTCCGCAACAATCAGGGTTCAGCACTCATCACAGTTGTAACACAGCACTTCTGAAGGTGACAGACGACATTCTCAAATATTTGAACGATAAAAAGTCAGTGTTACTTGTATTTCTAGATAGAATTAAACATGACCTATTACTAGCCATATTACACTATATTGGTTTCAGTAATTCTTCTGTTGTTTTTCAAAAATTTTCTTATACTATCGTTACCAAACAGTCTGATTTCGTACACATCAAGAATGGGTTCCACAAGAATCAATTTTAGGCCCGTTGCTTTTATTCTTTGATTTACAGAGAACTTCACATTATTCCAGTAGTCATTTTTATGCAGACAATGTTCAACTATATCTTCCCTCAACCGAAAGTAACTCAGCCCTCTCGGTTCAGCATATGAATGATGATTTGACTGCTATAGTCGACATGTCGTACAAACTGTGTCTTTCTATCAATCCTTCGAAATCAAATGCCATACTGTTAGGCAGAAACAAAGACGTTCGAATTAGGTGTTTACCACCGAGTTAATGACAAACTCATTCCATTCTTAGATACCGTTAAAAATCTAGGCTCATTTATGGACTATGCTCTGAGATACACGAAACATGTTTATAATGTCATCAGAAGAGCATTCTGCAATCTGAAACTTATCTACTACAACAGATCCTTTCTAGACAAAAAAAGTTAAATAATATTATGCCCTTATCTCACTCAAATCACGCAGATGTTGTCTTCGGCCCAGCCTTAATCAAATCGGATATAAACAGACTACAATTGGTACAAAGTTTATGTGTCCGTCTTATCTGTGGTTAGAGGAAACGAAATAATATATCAACCCCTTT
This sequence comes from Gonioctena quinquepunctata, assembly GCA_018342105.1. Taxonomy (NCBI): domain Eukaryota; kingdom Metazoa; phylum Arthropoda; class Insecta; order Coleoptera; family Chrysomelidae; genus Gonioctena; species Gonioctena quinquepunctata. Next base: position 175,511 of record JAFIRS010002354.1, on the reverse strand, counting down.
GAGAGCTGGGTTGGCTAAGTGTTCAAAAACGCATTTTTCTGCATTCATCTGTGCTGTAACATAAAATCATCCTCGGGAAGAAGCCTTATTCGAAAAAGTATCGTTCCGAACAGACGTCCACAACATAAAAGATTCAAGTCCAAATTGACACCACATTTGCATAAAACCTCTCTCTATCAGTCTTTATTTTCCTACATGATATCACGGCTATACAATAAGGTACTAGATGATCTGAAAAATACTTCCATTGGACTCTTCAAGAAAAAAAAGAAAACAATTCTGTTGATGGATGATATACATTTATAAGAATTCCCGCAGTATATCTACACTTTCAAATAGAATAAATATCCATGTACAGTCTATCCCCATTCTACGTGATCTGACATACTAACATATCATTACTTACATAGTTATTCTTTGTGTCTTACACATTATTATTATATAGGTATATTGTAGATATTGTGATTCAGCTTTCTCTTTCCTTTTTCATTTTCTATTCTCCATAAGCAAATATTGGTTGAGTGTAAGAAAGAACTTACCCTTACTCTGTCCTTTGATATTACTAGGAATCACATTTCATGTACGAATTATGTCTCACTTACTATCAATGAAAACGATTATTATTATTATTGATGATATAATTCATCAGAACACATTACTCAACAGAGAAACCACATGATATTACCTCTGCCAACTACTTCCTTAGTCAGAGACTCGATTATATAAAAGATGTATAACCACACAGCTAAAGGAAATGACAGACCAAAAAAACCCAGTTATTTATTCAAGAAGCTTTCTACGAATTGAAGGAATATTATAGTGAAGTATTTGAGTATCTGCCCCCTGTACTTATATCATATCCCATTAACTTAATGCAGATTCCAAACAAACAGTATTTTTGTATAGCTGTATTATGCAGACTTTATATTTAACCTCTGTCGATTGTTCAAAGAAATATTATACCTACATACATGATCCGTTGCAAATAAAACTGAACATGTTAACCAGAATATTAGGTAGGAGATTTCAGGTGTTTACTGTATTACATTTCCATTTACGCTTTTACTGTATTAGCTTTAAAATATTACCCCTGACTGTAAAACTAATTGTGTGTCGCTTCTGACGGTCATCCGACGACATCTTTTAATGTTAACTCTCTCTCTCTTTTCTCTCTTTCTTCTCCTCTTATTACCTATATTGACTGTATACTTATCTCAAACTTTGTCAATGAGAACTAAAACTCTTGGACAATAAAGTATATTTTGATTTGATTTGATATTCATGTAATCGTTATTTCGAAAAATAATACGCAAAAACCCCCTGTCCTATTATTTTTCCTTCGATTTCTAAGAAAGTTAAAGCGGAAAGTTTTCCGATCAACACGTATATGCTCCATTTCCATTCTCCGCCTCGAATTTATTTCTATCGGAAACAATGGAATATGTCCCCAGCACACATTTTTTCTTCCCATAAATTTCTCCCGCTACAGAAACAGTGAATTTTTCAGAAGCGAACTCTATCAAAAACTTATTCCCGAGAACAACAAAGAAAAACAGGTGAAAGTTTTATATGCAAGGCATACATATAAATTTCACCCGGGTATCTCGGATTGTTCGGCACTCCATCATTGTCTGAGGCTGTAGATTTTCGATTTACTAGAGGCACTTTATTACCCCCCATGCGAAATGTCTATCGGAATTTATTTCCGAAGGCAATTGTTTCCCGAAATGGAATAATAGGAGGCTGTTTACGAATTGCTACGCGGTTTTCTCCGGGGAAAGTAAATCTGTGACTATTTCCAGAATGATATATTGAAATGCGTTGTAGGATTATAATATATTTATTGTCGGGATTTTCCAAATTGTTATCAATCATGTTCGAAGAGAGATGGATGACATTGAAACCCGGGAAATCATATGCTCCAATGTTTGTAAGAATTGATATTTGGAAGACAGATCTGTATATTACATGAATGGAAGATCCCATGGTATATACTGGCATCTTAGTGGGCTTCGTTTTCCATCATTAACCTTAGTCAGTAAGGAAGTTGAATTACCAAAGGAAACCAATTTCTCTAGATTGAAAATGGAACAATTGAAAAAATATAGGATTTATATTTTCTTGTTTAGGTGTAGTATTCTTAAAATATGAAAATTATAATGAATAAATACCAAATTATACGATGCCCAGCAAACTAGCATCACAGCGTGGGCTAATGCTGTGGACAGAAGTGAACGTTTGTTTTCAATGTTTCGTAGAGGGTTGAATAAAAAATCACATTGTGGATATCACCCTCATAGTGAAAGATTACATGTTACTTCACCTGTAACGAAAGGCTTACGTCGACAACTATAGCTCTTGCTATAACGAAGTGTTCTAATATTTCCACGTAAGAAAGAAAATGACGTTACAAGATGTGTGCCAAACTGACACCAAATATGCTAGCGACCTTTTAAATTAATTAATTGCGAGAAATATTCTTCGAGCCCTGTATTTTTCATTAGGGATAACAAGATATCCTGGGGATAAAATTGTATCCTACAGATAGGATAAAAATGGAAATTCTCATATCTCACCCGCAGTTAACGCTATCTACCAGATAAAATATTATTTTCGGTTGTAATACGACAAGAGAGTGAGAATAAAGTAAAAATAATTTTCGAAAACATGTTGCCAGTCAATAAACACGAGAGCCCGGCGGGCTTGAGTGGCTATTGCCAAATGGCAACAAGTTTGAGAAAGAAATCTGGAGAATTATTTTCTACTTTATCGAACTCTCGTGTGGTATTCTGTAGATTATTTTTTGAATTTACGATCACAAACAGCCTTCCTCGCAAAATGATATGATGAACTAAACCGTTTTTGATTCATTTCTCACTTTTCATGCGAATTTATGACAGACGTCAAATAAAAAAATATAGTTGCCCCGAAATTTTCGGATTGTTTATTCGATGAAATAGCCATGGAATGGTTACGATATGCAAAACAGTGCATGATTATTGAGGAAAACCACATTTTTGTTTTTTTTTTGTTTGATGTTCCATATTTTAATACATTTTTTTTTTCATTTCAAATTCGAGTTTACTTGAATGATGTAACATATGAACATTTCTGTTGTATCATCCCTATTCAATATATAGATTCAACTGAATCACACAATATTTATCAATATTTTGAAATTTTTCACAGACTTTTATTTATACATTTTTTATTATACTATTTGTATTCATTGTTACTAAGCTTTGTCCACGAGAACTTTTTCTTGTGACAATAAAGTATATTTCGATTGATTGATTGATTGATTGATTGAATATATACAGAGTGGCCCATTTGAAAGCGGTCCACCTCTCTAAAACTGTTATTTATTATCCGATTCGTGAGTTTTTTTTTCAGTAGATAGAACATCAATAATTCTAGTTGAAAGCCGTAAATTCGAGATGAAAATAAAAATTTCACGGCCTACTTCGAATTTTTTTCAAGGTCAAAAGTCCAAAAAACATACTATTGATTTTTTTATGAAATTTGACGACGCCACTGGATTTGTGATGCTTTCAAATGGGTGTGACCAAAATTTCACGATATAATTATTTTATTTAACAGAAATATGGCATAAGTAAAATTCATATCACTTTATCAAAAAATTTCGAATAGTCGTCATATAAATCACAATCTTGTTAAAAATATCGTTTAAAATACTCTTTCAGGTCGTTAGCAGTCGAGTTTGTTAACAGCAGTTATTCAAAATGGCGTCAAATTATGTTTCTTCCAAACGTGTGTTCTGCAGTGTTCTGATGGACATAACTATCTCCTATACTATGGAGTTACGTTTGGAAGAAACATGATTTGACGCCATTTTGAATATCTGCTGTTTACAAATTCGACTGCTAACGACCTGAAAGGGCACTTTAAACAATATTTTTAACAAGATTGTCATTTATATGACTATTCGAAATATTTTGATGAAGTGATATGAACTTAACTTATGCCATATTTCTGTTAAAATGAATAATTTCATCGTGAAAGCATCACAAATCCAGTGGCGTGGTCAAATTTCATTAAAAAAAATCGCAAGTATGTTTTTTGGATTTTTGACTTTGAAAAAAATTCGAAGTAGGCCATGAAATTTTTATTTTTATTTCGAATTTATGGCATTTCAACTGGAACTATTGATACTCTATCTACTGAAAAAAAAACTCCTGAATCGGATAATAAATAACAGTTTCAGAGAGGTGGCCCGCTTTCAAATGGGTCACTCTGTATAAACTATTATTCACTGGACATAATCATTCAATTAATTTTCATTCATATGTGATAATCTATGTCTTGTCATTTCTAACTGACCATGATTTAAAGTTATATAAATTTGAGAGGAGACAGATAGCATTTGAAGCTTGGGCATAAATGGATATATCATTTGTGTCAAACTTTATGGTCGATATTGTATTTTCAAATATTTTATTAATATTCTTAGGAAAGCTCTAATGGATTCACTTGACCTGAATTGTAAATAATCCATCAAAAGCCTATGTTGCAAAGATAAATTTAGGAATTTTATGATGGACTTAATGCATCCAAAAAAACTTAAAAACTTGGAACATAATAGCTCAGTTGTTGTTACTCTTTGAAAAAGTTCTTTTTCCGTGAGAAAGTAGTTTCAAGTGATGAAAAAAAGGAACTTGTTATGTAACGATTCCATTACGCATATTCCTATCAGATTCGGTTTTTATATAACGTACCTGCGATTTTGTTATATTGGTGGACATATAACGACTCTAAAATGGGCATTGAGACATTATGGGCACAATAATAATAACATAACAACGTATCTGGGTTACCATGAAATAACGTTGATACTATGAGTTTTTGCACAGTGGGAAGTATCTCTGTATAGCCTATACCTAGTTACTCAAAGAAAACGACATATACTACAAAATTCCGTGTTGAGTATTTATTCAGGAGATGAACATCAAATATCAGTTATGTTGAAAATAGCACGCCATAATTCTATTCAGTGCATATTTTGCCATAATAATATTTATGATAATATTATCTTGGTTTGAGGAGGGAATCTCTATCCGAAGAGAAATCGTCAATCATAACATTTTGAATATCAGATGGTGTGACGTGATTGGCTCAAAAATTGTAGTTTGCCATTTTCGCCTTCCGCATAGTCTGAAAGCACTCTTAGAATGCTAACTTTGCAGAATGCGTTGCCCGGACATATCCAATGTAATTTGTTTGCCAATTGTGACTACCTCTAAAAAAATCGAGATATTACGATTTGCCTAGAAACTTTAATTCAACGTTTCCGGACGCCCAAAGATTAGTGTTGAAATTTTCGAAGACATCGTTTCAACACATCAATCTTTTATTGTATTTGCTTTCGTTTTCTTGCACTTTATTCAATTTTTTTTTTAACCATTTGCTTCAGCTGGGCCAATTCATTAAATTCCATCTTGGATACAAGTAGTACTTGGGTACTGCCTTTGAGCTAAATTTTTTGCGTTTATGCCTTTTATTTTGACACTATACAAGTAACAGTCATTGAGATGATTTTGTGGTTCACGCCAAATGGTTCGTGTTCAAAATTTAAAAGAACTTTTTTTACATTTTTTTATAATCTTAAATCTTCAACACACGATTCACAAACACAATCAGGAGCCCAAAACTTGTCATTTTTATCCAAGGACATCCCAAAATACAGAAAATAGGTATTTTTAAAGAACTTTGATATAACTTTTCTACAATCGTTAAACACATATTCTCCACATATGTAGCAAAAATGATTTTGGTTGTTTACACAACGTCTACTTGATATACTCATGTCACAAAAACTTCAGATAATAGTCTCTACACAGTGAAGTACGCGCGTTATCAACGCATAAATACGCAGCTTATCTATACATTCATTCTGCACATTCTGTCATTCCATCCATCACCGGCATAACCTTACATAACCCTATTTTGTATTGCCTCCGTCGATGGTCGACACTTATTTGCTTTCATGTTTTGATTTATAATAATGTATGAGCCCATAGTAGAATATTTCTTTGTACCACATAAGTGGGAACATGATGGCTCTGATCTTTGGACTTTGGAAAGTGTAGGTTCGGATTATATTGTGTGTAGGTACGGTTTGATTCTATTCGAATTTTTTTCTGGCATTTTAGAGATTTCTAAAATTCAGCTCCACAATAAATTATTTGAAGAGAGTAAATTGTATCATGTCCTCCTAATCCGAATCAATTCGGTCTTCAATATCTGATGATTGACCAAGTAACTTTGAGGATTTCATTTTTGGTAACTTTGACTTCGTTGTAGACATTTAGTCTATTCTGACAAATATTGTGGTAATATCTCCCTCATTGTGGAACAGTAGGTATAAACTAGGGCAAAAAATACCGAGGCCAAAATGGGTGATGTAGAGTATATAGTAGACATGTGTACCGACTTGTTTATTCCCTGACCATGTGAACATACATGTGGTCATAATTATGTTAATATTCACTAGAAAGTGTTCCCTGAAAGTTCAGTTATTCTGAACACATTTCGCTGGTCACCTTCAGGTGGAATTTAACATCTATTGACCCATGAGGCTATGAAGGTATATTTGAACAAGTAATTTCATACTATGCACTACGCCTTTTGAGTTAATAATTTTTGAAGGAGATTTTGTGGCCCCAATCACGGTTTTTATAACTCGAATTATAACTTTGGAGTTAGTTAGTAGTTGAAGGTAGAATATTTGTCAGAAATAGTTGAATTTGGACTTTTGGAAGCCATTGGTATAATTTTTCTATATTGTTAGTTAGGTCTGTCTAATGCAATTTTCTCATATTGTGTTATTTTATGTTGGTTACATTTGTTGGGGAAAACTTCTGATAGTTAACTGAAATGAAGATATCCAGTGGTTTATATGTCAAGAAAAGACGGTTGGGAGATATTTTCAAGATTATATGTTTTGGTTAACTTATCCTTTGGATTGTTATTTGGCGGGTAAGATATATTCATCCAAGAATCGAAATACCGGGCCTTCAGAAAACTGTTATTATTGTATTATGTCTGATATTGATCGAGCGGTTGCCAAATCATATTCACCACTTGCTTGAGTTTGGTATTGCGGGTAGAATAATTTTCCAGAGCATCACAAAAAAACCTTCCAACTAACTCTGGTGGGCCCGGACTATCTGTAGACTGGGAGGAATCTGGATCTCAATAGCGCTCTCACTTACTCTTTATGTTTTCAACTACTGATAGACTCATGAACTATTTGTAGAACTGTAACTTTTCACTCAACGAATTCAATTTTCCTCTCAGTGTTTCATTATAAATTAACATATTTTTGAATTAACAAAATGTAACGTAATCTGAACTTTATGTACTGTTACTCAATAGAATGATGAGAAATTTAAATGAACCAAAAAAAATTGGGTTGGCTAGGCCTATATAACTAGAATAGTGATGTAACGAATATTTTTTTTTAGAATACGCGAATGCGAATATTTGTCACCGATATTCGCGAATGCGAATGTGAATATTGAGTTTTTAAATCTACCCAGTAAACCAAAATATGTATTTGAAACATTTCTGAAACAACTAATTTTTCATTCGAAATGTTTCTTCTTTTGACTCAGATACATTTGTGGAACATACCAGACACCAGAAATGACCTGCGTATGAAACGTTTCACTGAAATGTTTCGAAAAAATGTTCCTGGAACATATTTTGACTGTGTTTGAATACTTTCAGATATATTTCACAAGCAATGTTTCGGAAGGAACACATATAAAACATAAAATAACTGCTCAAGAATTCATTTTCAAATATTTCACTTGCAATGTTCCTAAAAAACATATAAGGAACAAATTATATAACTGTATAATATGTTATTGAACATTCATGGAACATTTCACATAATTCATGAAAAGTAGGTAGGTTAAGCCAGGATTTACATAAATGATTCATGCAATAGTTGGTCTTTGAAATATATATTGGCTTTCCCTGTTCATTACAATAACACTTAATGGTAACTATAATATTTGGGGGTTTCAATGTTTTAAGAATCCGTTTTTGCATCAGTGATAATTATGTTAATTGACATTGTTCCTAAAAATGAATAAAACAAGGTCTGAACAAAGTATATTTATTCTAGCCAGTAATATATATATATATATATATATATATATATATATATATTATATAAAGAGTATACTTATACAAAATGTACTTAACATTATAGGGCTGGAGCCAGGTAGCAGTGTGTTTTTTGAATTCCGTGTCAGACATACTAGGAAATCGCTTCCGTGCTGCATCTGAGAAAATATTTCAACTGAACACCATTTCGAATTAATTATTCTTAATATTATTTTTGCAAAAAAGCTGTATCTCTTGACATCGAAAAAAGGCAACATTAAAATGAATACTTCCATCTGATTATTCGGAAGCCTCCATATTTTGGATTCATTGAAGAACCTTGCACCTTTCAGAGTTGATATCAAATTATTAAGGGGATAGTTATTTTTTCATACCACGAACACTTTCTGGACAGTTTGTTGGAAAACATTCTCATTAGGCCTCTTCTGATCAGGTCATTGGAGAAAATACAGTCTTATAATTTTCCTCAAATGTCCCTTTGTTTTGAAAATTATTTCCCTATCCAATATTTATTGTAATTATAACCAGTACATACATAAAGCTGAAAAGCAATGTTTCAATTAATACATAAAAAATTATTTGAAATGTTAGCGTTGCAGTTCTTCTGATTTGTCTGTTTTCCATTGAATTCAGTATTTTCTATGACACAATGTTGAAGACTATTAGCAAGTGTACCAATGTAAATGAGTATTTCATGAATTCAGGATTAAATCGTTTAGATCCGATAGACAAGATCTGTTTTCGTAAGTTATTATGTTTGAACCAGACAGATGAGAAAAACTCTTGAAATAACTACCAAAATAGTAAAGACGCCATAACTTAACCTCCAAAACGAGTTGCCTAAAATAAACGGTTTTATGTACCTGATATTGGCGATTCATTTTAATTTTAATTACTACACATCTAAATGTGTATAACCGTCGACGATGGCAAAGGAATATTTGAAGATGGTCCACAGCATGACAACAAATATCAAATACCACTGTGCTGTGATCTATGATCATATCATTATCGATGGTCGCCCGCACAACAGCGCCTGCGCGTATAATGAGTAAATTGCATTCATCATTCGTAACTTGAAGGTTATGTTGGTAGGTTTTATCTGTACATTTGAAACATTTCAATCTGTATATTGGAAACATTTTAGACACATTTACTTGTGAATGTGAAATGTTAGATGTTTATGATATATTCCTGAAACGTGCGTTCAGAATGTTTCAAATGATTCGATTTAGGGTTCCGTTGAAAGGTTTCATACATTTGAAACGTATCAGTCTGTACATTTGAAACATTTTAGACACATTTCCTTGGAATGTTAGATGTTTGTGATATATTTCTGAAACGTGCGTTCAGAATGTTTCAAATAATTCGATTTAGGGTTCCGTTGAAACGTTTCATACACATTTTGTGTTTACTGGGTAACGCCATTTATCTATGACTGAAATTTGGCAGCAGACTCACCGGGCGAATCGCACGCACACATTCGTCACCGTTTGCATTTCATTCCGAGAATTGCCGAGCTGATCCGAAAAACGTCGATGATTGTTTGTTCACCTATCGACAGATCGTAGACGGTAATGAGTTAATTCTGAGGTTAGAGTAAGATTAGTGAATTTTTAACATGAGTAAATCAGTTTCTAGTGGAATATGGACTCTTTTACGCGTTGCGATGCTGAACGAGCTACATGTAAGCTCTGTAACATTGAATATTCTCGAAATAAGTACCTAATATTATTAACACATTATCTATTTTTCTGACGTTCATATTCGCAAAATATCCGCACGAATTTTTGCGAATTAGAATTCGGATGCGAATGTCCAGAAATATGCGAATATATTCGTAACATCACTAAAATAGAACAATATCAACTGGAGAGATGTGTCTGCTCTCATCTTAGTAACCATAAGATTTTTCCATACGGAAATTACAACCTAACAAATATTATAGCCCAGTCATTCTTGATATCTTCGATATATGATTTTTCCCCTCAAGCCATGGAATATCTCCATTGGCTGGGAAATTCAATATTTTAGTGCGTTTAATTTTTGTTATAGTTAACAATGTTTTTCTGTTAGTCTTCGGAAATATATTTTGCAAACCTTCATTTGATTACCTTATATAATGCATGAAACCATTCCATTCTTTATATATTTCACATTGGATATTATCATTGACCGATATTATCATTGACTACAATCCTTGCAACTGAACCCATTCTCTACAAAGGGCATTATCTTAGAAAACTTTTTTTTTCCGGAGAGGTCGTCCAATGGGGACCATTTGGAAACATATAACAAATGAATATTTCTGTGTTAACGCATAATAACAGTAACATTATCGACTAACGAATTGATTCCAAATATACAGATAGATGGATCAAATGATTACAAAATTGCGAGCATCAGAATGGCTATAGGATTATTATAATCGTGATGAAATATATTCCTAACAATGAAATCAACTGAGCTGTACTGATGATGTGACACTGCAGATTATCAATAATTAATAATAATATTAAATTGAAATAACATCCACTCGATATGGTGGAGTGCGACGTCTGGTACTACCTAATTCAACTGTGAATTGATCAATATGCATTATGATTTAACGAAGTGCAACGCAGGTAGAGAGAGCCGATTCCTATTTTGTCCGAACCTGTTGATTGCAGTGCGTCAGGTTCTGACAAAAAACTAGTAATTGAATAAGGTGAAGCGTAAAATGTTGGCAGCGGGATGCAAGGCGGCGTTTTGATTATTTTTTCAAAGTTGATTGTTTGTTTGGCGCCAACTCAAAATTAGTACTCACATTAGTTTAGAAGCTCAGTTATTATTAAAACTAAGAAGGTTTATTTAATTTTCTACCTTTCAGTTTATTTTTTCATCGGTTTAATTTTTTGTTAAAAAGTTTTTTTTTTTTTTGTTTGTGACTAAAATCCACCGATGACTCCCTACTCAATTGATTCCAGGTATCCATTATGTTGTAGTGTCATCATAACTACATATATGTGTATTATGAATTCGCAATGCAGCACCTAACCGGTGAAGAATACGTATCCAAAAGGATCTCAATGGAATAACTACTCAAATTACTGAACTAGTAACGTGTATAACACAATATCAAAGTTTTAATCGTTTGACGTATTATATCAAAATTGACAACATACTCAATTCTCTCGAAATTATTCAATACACGATGAAATAAAAATAAAATAGGAGTTTTCCAAAGACTCAGATGTTACTTCTCCTTGATTTCCATGATCTTCATTCATCTTCCCTGCTCTTCACCTCTCTCTTTCCTTAGCTTCTCCTTTATATCGTTTTCTACTTCAATGTCCTTTTCTAGAGGGTACAGACGTTGAATTGGTCTCGTAAGAAATCCATTCGTAGTCCGTAGTCTTGCTAATCGAATCCGACCATCCTTACCAGGAAATAGTTCTTCTATGATACCCAATGGCCATTGGAGTCTCTTCAAATTCTCATTTTTGATCAAAATCAAATCTCCTACTTTCCCATCTCTCGGGATATTTTCAATCCGACACAAAATGAGCTGACTAAGATATTCATCTCTTAATCTCTTCCTCAGAATAACTCTCAGTTTCTGAAGATATTCCAAATGTCTTCATAGCGAATTTCCATCTATATCGTCTGAGTCGGGGGTCCCGATTTTTTTGATATTCCGCATGAAAAATAGATGGTGTTAAAGGTGTCAAATATTTATTATCCTCAGACATATAGGTTAGTGGTTTTGCATTGATAACAGCTCCGCAATCACATAGTACTGATTACAGTTCTTCATATGTCAAGGATGCCTTTCCTTATTGTTTTCGTAACAACTGCTTGAGAAATCTGTTGAGATTTCCCCACCAACCTCCCGACCACGCCGCTGAAGGTGGATTGAATTTCCATTTTATTCTTTGGATTTTACTCATTTCTTCTATTCTGTTTCAATCCAATTTTCTGTAATGCTTTTCGGTACCTACAAAGTTTTATCCGTTATCCGTATATATATAGTTGAGAATCATCCTCGTCGTGCAATTAATCGTCTCAATGCGAAAACAAAACATTCAGTCGATAACGAAGTGACAATTTCCAAGTGAACTGCTCGATAGACTGCACAGGTAGACATGAAAATCCAAACTTCTTCTTATGTTAGTAAGAAAAGCGGTCTAGCCAAGTCGATACCAACTATCTCGGAAGTAGATGCATCTGTAACTCGATCACTAGGTAAGGCTACAGAAATATCATTCAATGGCTGAACATTAAATCTTCTACACCTCCTACATTTGTCTATTACCTTTTTCACTATTCTTCTTCCACTTGGAATCCAAAATTTGTCCCTGATACTGCAAAGAACACTCCGAATACCAGCATGACAGTTCAAATGGAAATGACGAATTATTCTCTCAGTCACGGGTGTCTAGAAGGTAACAGAATTGAATAAATAAAATCATGGGAGTCATCACGTACAGTGATTTTTGTTTCTATTATTATTATTCCCTTCTCATCCAAAATGGGACACAAAGAAATGAGTTTTCAATCACGAATTCCATTGAAATTCATCTTCAATTTCCTCAACAGATAGGTTTCCTTCGTTTTTCTGATTGGTATATCGGCAGATGGATGCAAATCTACCAATCATCCAACAAATTCAGTAACTGTTGATATTCCAAAAAATAATTATTAAATATGGAGTTGTTTAACAAGGTAGATATGGACTTCTTCTTTTTCTGGATTATTTCTTCTTCATTCACTTCAAAATGTTGTTCTGGCCAATAATTATCATTTTTCAACCGAGCTGGTCCCTCCCACCATTTTGACGCCAATAGTTATTTTGGTAAACAACCTCTCGGTGGAAGGTCAGCGGAATCAAAATGACCAGGATCTGCAATCCCCAATATATCGAGGTTCCATAAATTGGAAATATTGTTCTGACAAAACAAAGAAGTCACTGTCATAGATGATCTAGGAATATTAGAAATTCTACAGGAAGTTCTACCCATAAGAGTCCAACCTAATTTTGTTTCCATAGCAACCAATCCGCATTTAAAAATATGTTCATTACCAGTGAAGAGTTTTCCAACAATATCTGCACCTATTAAAATTCCAATTGGACCATCTTCAGTATCAGATATACAAATTCCTAAGTCATCAAGTTCTGAATTCCATGGACCAGATCGAATCGACTGGATTTGACTACAAATGACTGTCTGACAGAGCTTCGAAATGACAAAAATAATGTTCAGTAATATATTTCATAGAGACTCTGTAGCGATAATGATTCACAACTTCAGAATAAACTCCTCCAAAAAGTGCATGAATAATTTCTTCTCGTCCCATTGACTCATATCCCATTTCAATTGCAAGACGTTTGGAAATATAAGAACGCTATGAACCTGTATCTATGATGGCATTCGCGATACGTGAATGGCCAAACCCACAAATTTTCACAACTAGAGTTTGTAAAAAAGTTCCGTCGAATGAAGAATTGGATGAAGTTTCAACAGTAATAGCATTTTCTAGATTGCTATGAGAATTCAGAGTTCTCTCAACATTTGATATTTACAACACATTTGCGAGCCAAATGTCCGAGTTTCAAACATAAATAACTTCTACCACATTAAAAAAAAACCGTTTCTCATCAAACGATAGCTTTTTTATTTTACTATCATCACAATCAGTCGAGGTATGAGTTGTTTTCTTACAACATACGCATTTGACTGTTTTATTAGCATTTGACAGAATTGATGCAGTTGGTATCGCCGTTGATGATCTCGGTGAATTGAATACAACTCTTTTTCTCTGATGGATATCAAAACTTGATTTGACAAAAGGGATTTTTTGTTCATTTTCCACTTCTTTTTTCAAAAAATGCATCAGTATATCCAATTTTGATTTCGAAAGAGCTGTCGAATTAAAATTACAACTACGTTGCCAAACTCTCAAAACATATTCCGGTGAACATGATTCGACTAAGGGAAAAATCATCGCTGCACACTTATCAGATGTTATTCCAAGGGTTTCTTAAGATCTCAACTGCGATTCAATTTGGACATACAAGAAACAAAATTGTACTTCAGAATTGAGATTTGTCAAGATCAATTTCAATAATTCTCGAACGTAAACGTATCAGTAGGTCTTCACGACCAAAACGATATTCAAGACTCTCTTCAACCTTTGGATAATTATCAGCTGTGGGAGGGTAGCTTTCCAGCAATTGACGGGCACGAGAGTTAGGAACGGTGGCTTGAATTGAATATTGAAACTTATCTTCAGTAGAAATGGAATAATCAGTATGAATCCTGTTGAATTGAGACCAAAATGGTAACCAATTTTTTAGTTCGCCTAAACATTTATTGAGTTTTATCTTCGGTAATTTGATATTACGTTTTACTTGACTAGAGCCGACATGCGATGCAGTTATGACTGTAGAATGATCAGAGGAAATATATTGAAAATCCCTCAATTTTAGCCTTGAGTCCATTATATCAACCCAATAGTTCATCTGACCTCACTAGTTCTGCATTTACATCATCTTCGGGTGTATCTTCGTCCAGCATCTTTTCCAGCAGCTGTCTATCTAATTCTTGAATCATTTTGATTTTTCGGTCCAGCATTCTGGTGTTCCCCTGAACATCAGCCATATCAAATTCTGCATTTTCCAGCAGTCCAACCGTTTCCATATAAATTCGCGTTTGGTGGTTTTCCTGGATCCAGTCTTCTACTGACGCCGCTTTGGTACCCCGATGGTCTGTCCTAGACCTGGTTTGTTTTCCGATCCTCTTCCGAATTTGTTGGCTCTTTCATTCCCTGCAAATCCCTGATGTCCTGGCACCAAAATCAGCTTTACGCGGTTTTCTTCTGCTAGAATTGTCAGTTTCTCTTTGCAGGTCCACACCAGTTGAGACGTCACTTCCTGGCTACTTAGAGCCTTCAGTGCCGCCTGACTGTCTGAGAGAATGTGGATCCGTTCCTCTACTATTACTCTTCCAATGTTTTCCCTCACACTTTGAATGATTGCATAGACCTCCGCTTCGAAAACAGAGGTGTGAGTACCCAGTGAGTGGCTGAACTTGGTCTTTGGGTTTCTGGAGTACACTCCTGCTATCGCACCATTATCCATCATTGATCCGTCTGTGTACCACATTTTGCCCTGCAGGATGGTGTTCAGTTCTGTGTTGTTCCATAAAGTTCTGCTAGCCTCTATCAAGGAACATCGTTTCGCAATGTGATCTGATCACGGGTCCTGCACGTCCCTGTTTACAATGCTCACAATTCTCATGTGTTCTGTCCCAACGTTCATGTTGTCCAGTGTGTTTTGCAGTCTGAAGGCACCTAGCCTTGTTCCTCCTTCTGAAGTGAAGAGGATGCAATACCAGCAGTGCCTCCATGGCTGCCGTGGGCGTTGATTCAATTGTTTCTCTAATGCCTACGCAGGCAAGTCTTCGCACCTTGCCTAGTATGGTTTTAGTGCTTTTTTGTTGTGTCCTCAGGCTACCACATCATGGAGGCGTATGTTATGGCCGGTATTACCACCATGTTGTACAACTAGTATACCATGTGTGGTTTCAACCCCCCTTTCTTCCCAAATGAGCGTCTCGCCACAATCAATGTGTTCTCCGCTTTTCTGGTCACTTTCGTCAGATGCTGGTTCCAGGTCAATCTCGAGTCCAGTGTCACCTCGAGATATTTGACCTCCGCCTTGCTCTGTATAGTTTCTCCTCGGAGTTTTAGGGGTCATAATCCCTCCAATTTTTGTCTTCGAGTGAATGTTACTTTGGTTGCTTTTTGAGGTTTGCTATTAAGTCCCTCACAGTCTGTCTTTTTGGTTACCAGGTTCAGAGCTTCTTGCATGCGATCCCTAACCGTGGTGTTAAATTTCCCTTGTGCTCAGATGACTATGTAGTCAGCGTACCCAAGGGTTTAATGACCTTTTTTCCGGAGACCCCAGTTATCCGTCCATGACCAGATTCCACAGGACTGGAGAGAGAACTCCTCCCTGCGGGCATCCTCTGGCCGCCCGGGCCACTACAGTCTCCTCCATTAGGTTGTGTGTATCATCCTGTTTCTTAGCATTGAGTCTCCAGGCCACACAGGGAGTCTACAGAGGTGTTGAGCAGCCGGTCCTGTATGCATATTGTTGTCGATGCAATGAGCTTACTACCAGTGCAACGTCCCTCATATGCCTATCCACCAGCCTCAGAGTCTTCAGTCCAAAGGACATGAGACCTATGGGTTTTGCCAGGTTTTGGTGGAAAAATAACTCTGATTTCTCTCCATGATTTTGTTATGTATCCCAGGTGGTATTTGGCAGAGCCTGCTGTGCAATAGGTCCGTTTCCCTCTGCACTAGTACTTGGTGGATCCTATCCGATCCCGGTGATTTGAATGGTTCGAATGAGTTTATTGCCCATTGTACTTTGTCATAGTTCACCACTGCTTTCGCTAATGTACAACATCCCCTGGAGCCCCTTTTTCAGACCCTTCAGTACGTTCTCATTAGCCTGTGTCTGTACTATTCGAGCCCCAGGGAAGTGAACACTAACTAGTTCCTTTGCCATTTCTTCTCCTGTAGTTGTGTACTCTCCTTGTTCATTTTTAGGGGAGTGTATTGCTCAATGTTCGTCCTTGGAGAGGATTCTTTGGAGTCTGGCATACTCTTGAGTACTTTCTATATCCTCACAGTACCTTCTCCCGGACTATCTTTTTGCTTTGTTCAGTGCCTTCTTGTAGCTGTTCAGGGTGTTCTTGTAGTCTTCTCACCTTCCAGTTTTCTTGGCACTGTTGAATTTTTTTCTCGTTTGCCTCATTAATCTTCTCTGAGTTCAGCATTCCACCAGGGCACGTTCCTGGTGGAGTTCCTTGTGATTATGGGACGATTGTTGTTGAACGCAGAGATGACTGTGTCATCGAATTGCTCCACTCCCACCTCTAGATCCCTGTTTGTATTTATCGGTCTTTGTAATCCCAGAATGTTGAGAGCTGGGTCTGCCTTGTAGGCTTCCCAGTCTCTTTTCCTTGGACTTGTATGTGTCTGTGGTTGGAGCAACTCTCCTCTTCAGACACATGCCATTCCCAAACAAAATAGCTCACATAAGTGGAGGCTAAAGTTAAGTCCAGTACATCCATCCATTGTGTTTTTGGAAGGATGGTTCGTTACCTGAGTTCAGTATATCCAGTTCGTTTGCTACCACGAACTGTAGTAGCGACCCCCTGCTTTCGTTGGTGTCGCTACTGCCCCAGACAGTGTGGTGCGCATGGGCATCGCAGCCTTCGTGGGTGCTGGTTCAAGATCATCCGTTGCCTCCCTCAGCCAATTGTCTTCTCTGATCGTTAGCTGCACTGCAGTCAGATCCCTAAGAGTATAGGTTCGTTAGTGGCAGTATGTGGATATTTGTATTCATAAGTATACAGGTCCGAGGGATCCCAGTGCATCTGCTATATACTAGCTCTCCGCTCACCCCTCCGAGACCTTTGATTTCACCCTGTCGAGTCCATGGTTACTTGATAAGGGCCACTTCGAAGTCCCTCATAGCCCCTTCAAGTACTGCCGTGGCAGCCTTACAGTGCTGAAGGTTTATCTGGATGACTCTTATCCCTCCCATTTTTTTATTTCACCACTTGGGCCCTGCTCCTGGTTTTGGGATGTGGTATGTGGTTTTACCACTGGTCGTGGCCATTAATTTCACTACTGTGCCCTGAGTCAGAGTCGAAACTCTCCTCAGGGCTTTTTTTCTTTTTGTGGCTGCATCTGTTCCCACGAGTCGGGGAAAAGGGTTGGTCCGGCTCTGTGGTGCCCCCTGCACTCTGTGTCCGGCTGTGTACTCCGAATTTTCGCCCTGTTTCTCCCTTCACGACACCGTAGTCCATTCGCTTCCGAGCGGCGAGAACCCGGCTCACCCCCCCAGCGGCAGCAGCCATGGACAACGCGCTCTCTCGCAGTACCCGAGTAAACGGAGTGCCTCTGTAGAGCTCGTCCAATATTGAAACGACCACTTTGGCCTTCCCCTACCTAACAATGGATCTGGATGGGCCCCGAGTATAGAATCACAATCAACTGCGGACATAGTCTGGTATACAGACGGTTCAAAGATAGTTGAAGGAACGGGAGCAGGAATACATGGGGTAAGGCCAAGGAAGGATTACATAATACTACTTGGCAAATGCTCCACGATATTCCAAGCTGAAACACATGCTATTATGGTATGCATTCAGAAGAATCTAGAAAGTAGTTATAGGAAAAAACACATCTACATCCTATCTGACTGTCGAAGTGCTATCAAAGCACTCAACTCTATACAGATAAAGTCCAAACTGGTCTGGGACTGCCTCCAGAACCTCATTGAGCTGGCAAAACACAACAAGGTCACCTTGATGTGGGTGCCAGGTCATAGGGCATTGAAGGCAACGTCAAAGCGGACCAGTTAGCTAGACAAGCATCTGAAACTCTATTCACAGGGCCAGAACCTGTACATGGGATTAGCAAAAACCGATGCAGGACCCTGATCGACGAGTGGATAAAAAGAAGACACCACCAATATTGGGATCAAACTGTCGGGCAAATACACAGAAAAGTCATGGCAGGGCATCCAAACCGGACCCTGACGGCTGACCTTCTGAACCTGAACAGAACGAAGGCTCGTATAATAATAGGTCTGTTGACTGGACACTGCGGCCTAAGAAAACACCTAAACACCATGGGAGTACGCAGGGAAACCGTGGAGTGTAGGCTATGTGATGAAGAGGAGGAAACAGCCTCTCATATTATCTTCGACTGTGACGCCCTAAGTAGTATGCGACACAGAACCTTTGGAGAGATCAGCTTGGAAACAGGCATGAATCCGAAGAACCTTATCAACAGGCTTCTTAACCTAATTAAAGGCACAAACCTGTTTGAATGAGGAACTACTGACGACAGAGTGATACAATAGACCCCAGCTGGTCGCAGTGTCAAGAGAAGCTAAGTGCCAACCCTGTCTCTGGCTCGTCAGCTTCCAACCAACCAACCTAACAACCAATTTTTCTCGAAGATTCCCAAACAATGGCTATTAATAGAAATTCCATATGCGTACCAAATTATTTGGTATAGGCGTTACACGAGACGTAGAGAACTTACACTCCTATAACTTCTGAACGGAAAAAATATTTTTCGACAAATCTGCCAGAGAGATATAGATATATTTGTATAAGGAAAGTTGAATAAATAACTGCATTACCTATTTATTAATCAAACAAACCTGACGTTTCGAACTGCATGCCAAGACACTGGTGAAGATTCGCCGTAGCATAAGCTACCACAGCAAATCGTGTCCACTCGTGTTTTCCCTCTCTCTACCTACCAAACGGTCGTTTCAATATTGGACGAGGTCTACGCCCGCACACCCCGACCAGGCGCGCCACCGCCCGTCATCACCGAGAGATCTCCGCCCCCCGGAACCGAATGGGCTCCTTCCTGTGTGACCCCCGGTGCCATTCATCCCTCGTCACGGCACCCACAGCTTGGGTTTGGAACTGGTGTTGTAATAGATTCTTTGAAAGTAGAAGGAATTTTTCTATCCAAAAATATGGAGGTTGAAATAAAATGATACTGGAATTTCATCTAGACCAGGAAAATTGTTATTTTTCGAACTGCAATAATTATATTATTTTCCATAACGGATGTTTCTATTGATCTATCTGTTCTTTCGTTCAGCATTCACATCCATCGTCATCAGTAATGAACAATTTTGGGATCAATTTGGGCTGTTTTTTTTTCTGATTTTATTAAATATTTGTAGATATATTCATTTAACGTTGATACTAATCATTTTCGTAGTTCCAATTATGTTTCATAGGGAATTCCTATAATATTTATATTCATTTGTATATTTATGTTTATTTGCAGTATCATCTCAATATATCGAGGTATCGAACATTTCTTTACTAACATCTGGAATGATAAATCTTTATGAGATTCATTCTCAGAGTCTGGTACATCGATTATCATAACGTCGTGTTTGTTCTGAATATCATCCACCCAAATTTCATGTGATTCTTCTTGAGATATCACTATTTGTATTAAGAACTGATGAAAGCCTGTAGAATCTTAGTAACAATATGCATTATCGATCAGGAACGTTACACTTGCACACCTCGTTGCATAAATAACCTTTTAAGCCCTTGGATGTTTTGTTTTTACCAAAAGGGGCATTTAACGGACCAAAATTATTACAAAAAAAACATTTATTAGTCTTTATTATTTCTAATCCATCTCATAATGTGGATTTTTCTATCCATACAGAACGAATTGGTGTTAAAAAATTTTTTTATTCATTTTGATCTTGAGTTTTGCCGTTCCTACAATAAAAAACAATAGATCAAGTGCCGTCGTATACGAAACAAAAATAATTAATTTGAAAAATAATAAAAACGAACAAGAGCTCATTAATAGAGACCTCGTTAAGAGGAAAAATAAGGAATTGTTTTTTCAATGTAGTAAAAATTTATCAAAGCGAAGAGCCAGAGGCTTCGAAGTTGGTTAGCTCTTTCCGCTGGAGTGGCTTTTGTCCACTTGTTTTGTATCATGTATTCAATTTGTCTCCCTAACGAAATATTCTCGAGATAAGTAGGTCATTCGGAACAATTTGATCCAAATAATGACACTCCACTAATTAGACGAAGAAGTTCCGTTATGAATAAAACACCTGCAGGTATTCTGTCTATATCATTGATTCCAGATTTCATTTGATACAAACCCAGTTCAACAACGTTAACAATGATGTATTGAGAAGGTTTTTTCAACACAAAGTGATACGGTGTATTTTGATACTTTGCCTCTTCATCGATGATAGATTCATCATTTGTCTTGTGCTCTTTAATTATAGCCAGAAGATCAACTTTGAATGAACCAGTCCTTTATTTGGGATTTTTTGGATGACGTTTCTTGATTTGTTATTGTTGGGGAATTAATCCAACTAATTTTGCTTTTGGACTATATTTCAAGCCGTGAATAAATTATATTTCAATTACGAAATAAAAGGTGACGTTAATCCAAAAAATATCTTTATGAATTCTCATTTCATCTCTTGGCAACGATTCATATATAATTATAGGGTGTTTCAACTAAATTATACAAAAACATAACTAACTCATTAAAAGTACCGAACATGCCCCCCACCTTGAAAGGGCTAACTTTCAAATTGAATAAATATAGAACTTTAGTCTTTTTATCAATTTGTTCCTAGTTCGCACATTAACTCACTCAGGCGGCAATGGACATATTTTTGCAAATGACCTTTTGATTATTCCAGATTCAGTCCGTAGAGTCGCTACTCGTCCGACTCGGTCTGTCCCAAAGTGAACCTTTTAAACTCGTCCAAGCTTCCATTTAGTTGGAGGCTGGTTATCTTCTTTCACCAAAACTACTGCGCCTTCTTTGAGATCGTCATAATGAATTTTCCATTTTGTTCGTTCTTGGAGTTCGCCTATATATTCTCTGCTCCATCGACTCCACAGATGTTGCTTCATTTGGCTCAGATGTTTGTGAAGGGATAAACGGTTTGGTGGTATCCCTGTGACATCTTGCTCTGGGACTCTAAGCAATGGTCGGCCAACCAAAAAATGTGAGGGGGTGAGAGGGAGTAAATCGTCAGGAGAGGAGGATAAAGGAGATAAAGGTCTTGAGTTTAATATCGCTTCAATCTCTACTAACAAGGTATAAAATTGTTCAAATGTTAAAGGTGTTTCTTTTGTGACACGTTTCAGATGTTTTTCAACACTTTTAACCCCGGCTTCCTAAAGACCTCCAAAGTGAGGCGAATATGGTGGATTGAACTTCCAATTAATACTATTCTTTCTCAGATAATCTGTCAATTCTATTTCATTGTTTTTAATAAATTCCCTTAAGTCCTTCAGTCATTGTTTGCCGCTACAAAATTAGTGCTATTATCACTATTTATGAGAGTTGGTAATCCTCTTCGTGATACGAATCTTTTCAAAGCTAACAGAAATGCATCTTTACTTAAATCAGTTACCAACTCTAAGTGTACAGCTTTAGTCACAAAACAAATGAAAAGACTAATGTAAGCTTTGGAAATTCTGCAGCCTCGTCCCGAACGACTTTTTATCAAAAAAGGACCTGCATAATCCACACCTGTTATTTCGAAGGGGTGTTTTGGATTCAGTCTAGATTCAGGAAGAGCTGCCATTATTGGTTTAACTTTAGTGATTCTGAAACGAAAACATACTAGACATTTTCGAGTAAGACTTTTGATCATGGATCTTCCATTTATGATCCAGTATTCTTCACGTAAAATGGCCAATGTATGCTGTGGCCCGGAATGCAATAATTTGTGATGAGTATGTTCCACTATTGAGAATGCAAGATGACTCTTTTTATCAAGTATGACGGGATGTTTTTTTTCAAATTCAAATTGCGCGTTATTTAGCCGACCTCCAACTCATAATAATCCGTTAGGGTCAAGAAACGGATTCAGATTAATCAATTTACTGTCTCTATTTAGCGTTTTATTTCTTGATAATTTATCAATCCCCTTTCCAAAAAACTCACTTTGTGATATTTTCAACAAATTGTTTAGAGCAATTTTTGTCTCGTTTACTGAAAGGGCTCCTATTTGTTTTTTCTCAGACACACACCGACACTTATTACAAAATCGCAAAATCAATGCCGTAATACGCGTAAGCCTTACAAAATTTGAATAGTTAACAATGAAATTTTTTTCACTTTCGGTTACAATAAACACTTGTTTCTTTTCCTTCTTCCACTCTGTTTTTTCCTCTGTGAACCGTTTTTCTGGCCAATGTATTTCATCCCGAAGTAACCAATCTGGTCCATACCACCACAAATTATATTCTTTAAGCAATTTGGGTTTTACCCCCCTTGAAACCAGATCAGCTGGATTTTGTTCTGACGGTGTATAACGCCAAGTATCTGATTCTGTCAAGTTTTGAATTTTGGCAACCCTATTACTGACGAAAGTTTTCAATTTATTTGGTTCAGTTTTCAGCCACCCCAAAACAATAGAGAAATCAGCCCAAAAAAAACACTGATTAAAGTCCAATCGCATTGAACCCTTAACTTTATGTGCTAATCGAGCTAAAACTAACGCAGCTGATAATTCGAGACGAGGAAGTGTAATTATTTGTAAAGGGGCAATTTTTGATTTTCCACACAACAGCCTTGATATCGTCTGACCATTTGTATCAATGGACCGAACATATATACACGCACCATAAGCTTTTTCTGAGGCATCGGAAAAACCATGCATCTTGAGACGCACAGGATTATCACACAACACTCGCCTATCAATTGAAAGATCATTCAACATAGGTAATTCATTTCGGTATTCACGCCACATTGTATATACTTCTGTGGGAACTGTCTCATCCCAATCTACTTTCTCAAGCCATAATTTTTGCAAAACTAATTTGGCAAGTATAACACAAGGTGATAATAAACCTAACGGGTCGAAGATTTGTGCAATATTGGATAATATTATTCTTTTTGAAATCCGAGATTCATCTAATTTTCCTGAAATTCGGTATTTCAGTTTGTCTCTACAGGGATTCCATGTGATACCTAACGTTTTTGCGTTTTCGTTCTCACTGAAATCGACAATTTGCGCTTCTACGTCTGCATTCTCGACATATTTCAACACTCTCTTATCGTTTGAATATAATTTTCTCAAATCAAAGCAGCCTTGCTTCAGTATATTTGAAACCTTCAAGCATATTTGCGCTGCATCTTCAATAGAATCGGCACCGCTTAATAAATCGTCCACGTAGAAATCCTCTTTTATGATTTTCGAAATGATCGGATTTGATTGAGCTACCTCATCAGCTAAGTGAAATAAACTTCTAATTGCTAAAAATGGAGCTGCTGCCGTACCATACGTAACTGTTTTCAACTCATATGTTTCAATATTATCACCGAGATTTTCCCTCCATAGAATTCGTTGACGACATGTTTGTTCCGGGTCAATTATAATCTGCCGGTACATTTTGGCGATATCTGCGGAAATTACGAATTTATGCTGTCTAAATCTAATGAATATGCAAAATAAATCTTGCTGAATAGTTGGACGTACATATTGCAAATTATTCAATGAGTATCCCGACGTGGTGGACGCGGATGCGTCAAAAACAACGCGGAGTTTCGTAGTGAGGCTTTCTTTCTTCAAAATCCCATGATGTGGCATATAATAATGAACCATTTCTCGATTTGAATGATGAATCTTTTGCATGTGTCCTAATCGTTTATATTCATTCATAAATTCCGTATAAAGTCGTTTGAATTCTGGGTTTCCTTGAAACTTTCGTTCTAGAGAGAAAAATCTCTTTTCAGCCATATTATATGAGTCCCCCAATTTTTCAATAGAGTCTTTTAAAGGTATAGTTACTATAAACCGTCCAGCTGATGACCGTTTGGTGTTAGATACATAATTCTCTTCGCATGCAATATAATCGCTTGACCACGATGGCTTCGAATCAATTTCTTCGATTTCCCAAAACCTACTCAATAAATTCTGAATATTATCTTCCTCAATTGTGGTTTGCGCAACATGACATTGAATGGAAGTTGTATTGAAACTAATTGGACCCGAGACTACCCAACCAAATTTAGTTTTTTGCAATATTGGCTTATTTTGGCCCAATGAGATCTGGCCTACACATAACACATTCCAAAATAGATCCGCACCTAACAACAAGTCTATTTTATCAGACTCAAAGAACGATGGATCTGCCAACTTTATATGATTTGGAATAACCACATTCGACATATCTATATTAACAGTTGGTATATTTCCAGAAATTGTATCTATGACATAAAAACATGTTTTAATTGAATACTCATTATGCATTGCCTGGAGGTTCAATTCACATTTCGCAGAAATAGAAGAAATGCCATTCAATCCGTTCACCGAAAGTTTAATTTCATACGAATTCAAATGCAACTTCTTACATAAATCTCTGGTGATGAAACTTGTCTAATAATAGAAAAATCGAATTAAACGGTTTTCTTCACATAAAGGATTCAATATAAAATTGAACCAGAAAATGGTAGATCTCAGGTGAAAAACAACTACTTTCCTGGCAAATACCACGCAGAACATTGAATGATATTCACCTGAAAATAATGCTCGAACTATGTGCACATATCCATTCCGATCTAAAACTTGAACTAAAGCTGTGTATAAAAATACATGCACAAGCAGACACAACAGTTACACCGGATTCTACAGTATTATCAATATTGAGGGCTTCAGAAACCGGTTCAACGTTGGCATTGCTAGTGCTTTGCTGAGGAATTAGACGTTGTTCAAAATGCAATAAAGAATTATGTTTTCGATTACACTTAACGCATGGTCCTCGTCTACAAACTTTACTATGATGGCCCTTTTTCAAACAGTTGATGCACAGCCTTATCGACCTCACTTTTTTATCACGGTCCGATATTGACATTTTCAAAAAAGTTGTACAATTCTGCACATAGTGACCTTCGCCACAAATTACACATTGAATTTTATGATTGAAAGAATTGTCTGCTGCGAGAAATCCTTTCGTATTTGAATTGTAACCTTTACGTCTTTCTGGATGATTTTGTGCTACCATTTCTAATAGATCAGCCCTAGACTTCAAAAAACTCTTTATGTCTTCGAATTTCAGATAATCATTGTCCCCTTTGTGAATTTCCCATTCACGAAGTGTATTCGAATCTAATTTTGTGGTTATCATATACACTAATAGGGTATCCCATTCCACGACAGGCTGATTCAATTGCTCCAAGGCACGTAAGTTTTTCGAAAAATCATCAATTATTTTTCTCAAACTACTGGCCGATTGCTTATTAATAGGCTCACCACTAAAGAGAGCACGTACATGATTAAAAATCAATAACTTATTATTGTCGAACCTGTCTAGTAAAGATTTCCACGCAACCTCATAATTCGCTGATGAAAGTTCAAGTGATTTTATGACTAAAGCTGCCTCACCCTCTAAAGCTGCTTTGAGGTAATGGAATTTTTGTATATTATTCACCTCGATATTATTGTGAATAAGAGACTGAAACGTATCCCGAAATTCCAACCAACTTTGAAATGATCCACTGAACTTTGGTAAATTTATTGTTGGTAGTTTGACGTGCTTCAATGTTTCTCTGACCGATTGTTGAATATTTGCCTGCAACCTCCCCTCACTTTCATTTGATAATAGTATCTCATTGATAGATCCATTGTTATTGACATGGCGTTCCGAACGAACGCTACCACTAGAACTATCTGCATATTCAGACAAAATGTTCTTTGCAAGAGCTACATGACTGAAATAATCGTTATCAAAAGTTTCTCGATACAAATAGTGACTTTCTAACTCGGTTTCATCACTAGTTAATTCAATACTTTCTTGAACTTCTTCGAAATTAGTTTTTAACTGTTCTAAAAACTTTATTCTATCCTCCAATTGTAATATATCAATATTTGAAATATCTTCCCTTCCATTCAAACTTTTAACAAATTTTTCAAATCCAGTTAATTTCATTTTTATTGTTCCGCGTTTTCTAGATAAATCTGCCATCACTTAAATGATCTCAAACGTGTGTAATATATCGAAAATGGAATTACTTTACTAGAAAATGCGATACTAAACTCGTTATTGAGGATAGGAAGAATATTGGGAACTCACAATCAATTCAAGCCGACCACGCTATGGTTTATTCTCTGGTCGTTCTGCTCCCCGTCTCGCTCCGTCGAAATCTGTAGATACTCCACTGGGCAACTGGCTCTCTTACTCAAAGATTCAAATTGTGCCTACGGCTGCCGGACTAAATATTTCGAGGCGTCATCGGGGCTGTCATTCTGATTTCAAATAATTCAGTCACCTTTTATTGCTGAATATGTGTGTACTGCACAACCACGCTCTGCTACCATAAATGTTGGGGAATTAATCCAACTAATTTTGCTTTTGGACTATATTTCAAGCCGTGAATAAATTATATTTCAATTACGAAATAAAAGGTGACGTTAATCCAAAAAATATCTTTATGAATTCTCATTTCATCTCTTGGCAACGATTCATATATAATTATAGGGTGTTTCAACTAAATTATACAAAAACATAACTAACTCATTAAAAGTACCGAACAGTTATCTGAAACAGTGACCCATATCGTTCCCGCTTCTGGCGGTTTCATTTCAACATGGTAATCTACCATTTCATTCGAAAGGATCCAAGACAAGTTCATCTTCACCAATCTTATGAAAGATGATGAGCCTTCAACATTCACCTGAAGATAAAATTAATTTGGGTTAATATCAAATCCAAAACAATATTTCATCGGAGTGCCCTGGAAAAATAAAAATGGCAAGTTCACTCTAAATAGGTTAATTTCACAAACGATTGCTGATTAATGGATTGACCCGAAAAATAGAAATGATTTTTTTGTTATAGATCAGCTGATCTATAATTTTTTGAAAGGGAAACTTTTTTGGGCGCTATATGAGAGTAAAATATCGAAGTCAAATCTGAGTGTAAAATTTATATTTCGTCAGAAGCGTCTTGTTCTAACACAAAAACGACGAGTCTTAATAATTGAGCTCCTAATATAATATAAGTAACGAATTTTGAGTCGGAGCGAAATAAAAAACAAGCAAATTAATTACGTTAAGCGTAAAATGATGGCAGCGGGGTGCGCGGCGGCGGCGGGTCCCATCTCCGCAAATTGCCAAGCGTTCTCGAAGTTAAAATTAGTTATTTACATTACCTTAGGAGCTCAGTTATTGAGGCTAAAAAGGTTCATTTTATTTTTTGCTTTTCAGTTTCTTTCTTTCTTTTTCGTCGGTTTGATTTTTTGTCAAAAAGTTTTTATTTTTAAATTTTTTGTGGCTAAAATCTACTAATTGCTATATACTATAACTAGCTGGTACCAGCGATTTCGTCTGCATTGAATTGGGTATTTTTTGTGACGACTTTTACAAATTCATTCACCCCTTTAGGAACGGAATTTCTGAAAATACTAAAACACGTATTTCTTCATTTGTATTGAAGACCTCAAAAACCAATGTTTATGGCACTTACTTAAAAACCAACGAAACCCCTATACAAACTTTCATCCCTTATTTCACCCCTTTAGGGGATGAATTTCTGAAAACACCGAAATACATACTTCTATTTGGAACAAAGATAAAATACCAATTTCTATATCGCCAACTTGAAAACTGACGGAATTCCTGAACAAACTTCCAATTCCAATTTAACCCCCATTTAAGGGTTGCATTTAAAAAATAATCGAATCACGTATTATTTATTAGTAACAAAGACCCCTCTAATCCAACTTCAAAATTATTAATACAGACTTTCAATCCCCACTCTACCCCTTTAGGGTTGAATTTTCAAAAGCCCTGAAACACATTTATCTTTCTTTGTGAAGAATATCCCAAAAACTAATTTCCATGACTCTTATTGCAAAACCAACTGTACTTTCACGTTCGCCCCCCTTCTCACCCACCTTTCCACCCATTTAGAGATGGAATATCAAAAAAATATGCTGTCAAAATTTGAGCTTAGGTCCAGCGGTTTGGTAAGGGCGTTGATCGTCTATCAGTCAATCAGTGAGACAGACAGTAAGGACATGTAATTATAAATGAACATATTACCCCAAACATGAGGTAGCTGCTGTGATCCATTGAGAAGATCCTTCGACTGTCTCCCGGCTCCATCATCAGATCAGTTCCGGGCCTCCATCATGTTGTGTCATCAGAACTACATATGTGTGCCAAGTTGCCACAGAATCGGTTCGCAGGTGTAAAATCGATAAACCATCTCCTATTTTTCCCTTGAAAAAAGGGATCAACTCCGAAGTATACCCAATACATTAAAAAAAACATCCAAATCGGATAACCCAATTCAAAGTTATGCGCGATAGAATCAGAACCAACAATCATCCCCCATTTTCCTACCCTAGGAGTGGATTTTTTCTCAAATCCAATGGGATCAACTTCGACAACTCTGTAAAAAGTTATGCGTGATCATACATAAAAGAAATATACTCGTCGACTAGAGAATCTCCCCTTTTTTTCCGTCGGTTAAAAAAAGAGAACTATGCTATACAGGGCTTTTCACGATGAGCGTTAATTAGACGTTTCTGGCAAACCAGACAACGGATCAACCTGAAAATTTCACAGTATGCATAAATTAATATGATCTAAAATTTTAAACGATGCGGCGTTGCCGCTTCTACTATTAAGGAGCGGCTACTTTGATTTTTCAAATGGAACACCCTGTATATAATATCATATTATGATTTCTTATCACTTTATCAACAATTTCATGTACTATTTCCCTATACCTATCTGTGACCGTTTAGAAGATATAAATTAATTTCGATTTTTTTTTTACCAAACATGTACTTTTATAAACGCTGATAATCTTGAACTCTCTGGTACTAAGATGATCAAATTTGAAATGGGGTGGAGTGATACCATGAGGATCTTCACTCCGAGCTATATTTTTATTTGCCTCATACAGGGTCTTTAAAAAATGCAGATACTTTGTTCACCTGAAAAAATGAGTGGAAGTCAATTTTTTCAAATGGAACACCCTATATATTTCCATATTTTTGAGCTCTACATCCAATTTTAGTTTGACTCTGCTCAGATAATCCTATTTCGATTTCGAACCGTTTCCGAGATAAACTGTTTCAAACAGAAACTGACGTGGTTTCCTTGTAATCATCACTTATTTTTGAAATTTAACAGATTCCGTTCGATGTTCCTTCATCAGTCACAGATAATACAATGAATAAATAATTATTCAAATACTCTTCAACCAGAAAATGAAACATCTCTTCAAACAATAGCTTTATTAACGCTGACACACGAACAGGAAATAACTTCATGAATTAGTAAGTTCATTCAATTGTCAGTGTATTTCAGAATATGTTCGAACACATCTCCACCTCTACTTAAACAAACATATAATCTCTTCAAAATATTTTCATGTGTAGCGCTTCTGATTGAGTCTGGAGTTAAACTATTGAAAGCAGTTCTAACTCTTGATTTCATATCTTCCATTGTTGTAACTGGGTTGGAGTTAACCATATTTCCAATGAAACCCCACACAAAATAATCTAATGGATTGCTATCTGGTGTTCTAGGAGGCCAGCGAAAAGGTCCATCATCACCCATCCATCTGTCTTCGAAGATTTCAGTTGAAGCTTATCATCACCCATCCATCTGTCTTCGAAGATTTCAGCTTCGCTTACTGAACGAGAATTATAGGGTGGAGCACCATCCATTTGGTACCATACACGTTCTCTTCCTGGCCTATTATTTAAAATCATTTAAATTCCAATTCTCAGTAAATCTTCATATTGTGTTGCATTCAAATTATCATCATAAAGTCGATATAAAAAATTGACCCATTCTTTATGGCACGAAATACATTAAATTGCCATCTTTCTTGAAAACCCCTTTGGCAAACGACATGGGGATTTTCTGGCGCCCAATAATGACTGTTGTGTCCATTGAAAACTCCATTTCTTGTAAACTTGGCCTTATTGTCCATATGATATTGTCGAAGAAATGTTCATTATCTTGAGTCTTGGCAAAAACCATTCAAAGAATTCCACTCTACGAGGCAAATCAGTCTCTTTCAGATGTTGGACACAGTAGAATTTATAGGGATGCCATTTGTGCTTATTAAGAATGCGATAAATTGTCACGTAGGGTATACCTATCTCCCTTTAAGCTTCGTGTAGAGAAGCATTTGGAAATTCATGAAAAAATCCCAATACTGTTATGCCATTGTCATCATTATCCACTTCAGGCTTTCTACGAATGATTTTTGGACGAAAGGTTCCATTTAACCTTCAGTTTTTTTAGTAGTCGATTTATCACATCATTATTCGGCTTTGGAAGTTGTGGATATCTTTCATGAAATACTCGGCATGTTCTACTTGCAATTCTATTGCACTCATCATAAATTATTAATAAAATCAAGAAATCTTCATTACTGTAACCTAATCTTGACATTTTTCTATTATAATTGGTATCACAATCAGTCAAAACCACCAACGGAAGTTTGACGTTTCAAAATTGGATCATTCATTTTTCCAAAGCACACTATTAAAAAATATTAATTTGCAATGTTGTACGGTAAAGACACTCAATACCTCAATGCATACAAATTGTAACTTTTTCTAAGGTACATATCAATTTCGAATTGACTGATTTGAGACTGTTGAAAAACTAAATCGAAAAGTAATATTACGTACTATAAAATAGATGTTAAATTTCAAAAATAAGTGATGAATACAAGCAAACCACGACATTTTCTGTTTGAAACAGTTTATCTCGAAAACGGTTCGAAATCAAAATAGGATTATCAGAACAAAGTCAATCTAAAATTGGATGTAGAGCTCAAAAATGTGGAAATATACAGGGTGTTCCATTTGAAAGAATTGTTGACTATGTATATATATATATATATATATATAGATAATTCTACTGTACGTGTGTTGTCACTGTAGTCCTCCTAAACGGCTGGACCGATTTGAATTAATTTTTGTGTATGCGTTTGGGTGGCGCCCTGGATGGTATAGATTCACAAATCATCCCCCTATATGTTAAGGATGGTCCACCCCTAAGTTTTTATTTTTTAGACAACATTTTTTTTTTTTTTTTTATGACCCAGCATTTAAAAATACATACAATCCCAAATTTTCACCCTTCTACGATCAACCCCTATATTTTTGGCAAGATTTTTATTTTGTCATGACTTAGAATAAAAAAATTCATATTACTCTTAATTCACCCTTCTACGATCAACCCCTATTTTTTATTTTTTCCAGGAAAACGGGATAACGGGAATAACGGGATAACGAAAAACGGGATAACGGGATGACAGGATAAGGGAATAACGGGAATAAGGGAAAAAATGGTATAACAGGAAAACGGGATAACGGGATAACGGGAATAACGGGATAACGAAAAAACGGGATAACGGGATTACAGGATAAGGGGATTACGGGAAAACGGGATAACGGGGTAAGACAAAAAGGGGTAACAGGAAAATGGGATAACGGGAAAATTTTCGGGAAAAACATTTTAGGGAACATAGACATTTGAACAGGACAACGTCTGTCGGGTCGGTTTTTCGTAAATAATTTTTAAAATAATTTTGATATTTGGACGAGAATTGGTATTTGGGGAATTTTCAATATGAGAAATTCAAATTTGGTCTTAGTGTGGCCCTTAATTCACAACTTTGTCGTGCAATATGTATCACATTTTCTAGAAGAAAAAACGATTTCTCTATCATTTTTACGTGAAAAAGGTATGTTTTCCAAAAGTCGCTATAAGCAGCCGATTTCGAAATATTTTGATTTGAATTAATCGATGCATGTGTTTGTCAAAAAGTGAAACAATTTTGGAAAACTTTTTTATTAATTCAGTATAGAAACATTTCAAACGCTTATTTTGAAACAACAATGAACAACGGAACACTAGATATAAATCTGAATCAAAATCACAATAAATGTTCGAAATGTCCACCTCCTGCCTGTATGCACGCATCCAATCTTCTTCTCATTGATTCGGGCACTCTTTGGAAGGAGTGGAATTGGTGTTATTGATATTATTTTTGATATATGTGGAAAGAGAGTCCATTTTATTTTGTTGTTCCGACGGGGGGACCTCGTCTTCTTCACTGAATAATAAAATTCAGTACAATGACAGGCAAAATGGTTTTTGTGCATATAAACATCAGTTTGATTGTCTTTGGTGGTGAAGTTATGCAAGGGTTATTGGGTATTCAAATCTTGAGACAATATCGTTTGCAAAAAATCACTTGTTCTGATTTGCTTGCAAAAAAAATATTTCTAAAGTTTCTGGACAGCTTAGTGAACTCATCGGGAATTATTGTTATGAATTATTTTGAAGAAGTGTTACACATTATTTGTGAATGTCCGAACTGAAAATAAAACCAACAAACATTGTTTTTTTTTAATTCCATCCAAAACAAACAAGGTGGTATGAAAATGTGTCCTTATCACCTAGATATACATATATAGTCACTCTTTTTCCATACTGTATGAATAATCTTCAGTGTGTTGAATAATATCTCTTTTTTCTCTTCTTAATCGTCTTTTTTTTCTTCCCAACTCTCTTTGAAGGTTCTCTTTTTTACTTTTTTTCATGGCCACACACGATACACGAAGATTTTGGGAAGGAACTGTATTCCCAAGAGCCCGTCGTCTGTCTATAGACTCATTCAATCCTAGATTAGTTTGCACCAGTACGTTACATTCAGTTTCTCCCGGAAAATGATAAAAAACCTATTTGAAATAGAATCACTCGTTTTTTCACCCGAGGTCGTGCAATAGTAAACACACGGGACATTGTTTTCGGCGTAGTTCTGCCACTCCTTTGGCTGAAGCAAATGAAAACCTAACCAACATTGAGTTACACGCTGGCTGGGAGTGTGTGGAAGGTTATATTGAAAAAACAAAACTTGCAAAAAAATATCGCTAACAAGATTGTGTCAAGGGACTGTGATACACCCTCAACATCAAAAACATTTGTCGACTTCAAAAATTGATAATTGAAATTCATAAAGGTAAGTACATAAAAAAAATCTATTAAAAAATTACTTTACCGCCCGCGAGTGATAAAATGGTCCGGTAGGAGTTAAATCACTCCTTTATACTAGAAAACCCGGGCGATAAAGTGCACTTCACCGCCCACTTGTGCATAATAGTTATTTATGTATCAAGGGCGTAAAATAGGCTTTTATGGACCGCAGCGTGTAAGTCACGCCTAGGTCCATAAAAGCAAATTAACGCCGAAATACATACAAAATTTTATGCACGACCGGTATATTTGATGTCATGTAGATAGATACCTCTTTATATCTAGAACATGATAAAAATACATCAAGGCTGCCGTGAGGATGTATATTCATATCATATCGGAAACAGAATAAATCAAGAAGTGATGGAATGAATGTTACCATGGCAACTCAGTCAATTTTTTGAAGTAAGCTTATATAGGCTAGTAGCCATATTTGCTGTCAATTTTTGTGATCACAGATAATTTATTACTGATTTTGAAATGGATTCAAGCGACGAAGAAAGTGTGAATTGTACTCCACCAGAAATAAGTAAAGCAGCTGAGGATGCGAAATTGAGTTTATTGCCAAGTAAATCCAAGAAAATATACAACAAGGTGTATGAAGAATTCGTGAGGTGGTGCAACGGGAAAAATGTAAGAAATAAGAACAGAGACTGTACTTCTTGCCTATTTTCTGGAAAAATCTAAATATTATAAGCCCTCTACCATGTGGTCATATTATTCCATGCTGAAAGCTACTTTTAATGTACATGATAATATAGATATCAGTAGATACGCAAGATTGATAGCTTTTTTGAAACGAAAATTTGATGGTTATAAACCAAAGAAATCGAAGATTCTAAGCGGAGCAGAAATCGAGTAATTTTTGAGGGAAGCAACGGACGATTTGTATCTTATGATGAAAGTGAGTTCTAATTTCATGTTTTCTTAATTTTCAGTATGTTAATCTGAGAATTTATTGTAGGTAGCACTGATTTTTGGTATTTGTGGAGCATGTCGCCGCGAAGAATTGGCAAATATCACAGTGGACGACATTCAAGATTTCGAGACATTCTTACTCATAACTATACGAGAAACCAAAACGAAGATAGATCGAGTATTTACTGTAATCGATAAAGTACAGAAATCGCCAAGTTATTTGGATATTTACAGAAAATATTCTTCCTTACGAGATCAGAATGATCAAAAGCGGCTTTTTTATATTATAAAAATGGCAAGTGTACGAGACAGGTTATCGGAAAAAATACATTCGGTCACATACCATTCAGAATAGCCACTAACCTAGGTATTTCTAATGCGAAAGAATATACTGGTCACTGCTTCAGACGTTCCTCAGCAACTATGTTAGCAGATGCAGGCGAGGATATAATCAACATTAAAAGACATGCTGGGTGGAAGTCGACGACTGTTGCGGAAGGTTATATTGAAAATTCAGTTGCAAATAAGCTGGAGATTGCTAAGAAAATTGTAGAAAATGATGAGCCTTCTACTAGCCATTGTAGACAATCTGAAAATATTGCTCACTACTCTGAAACACCAGATAATAATGCATTCTCTTCAGACTTCTAGTAATGAGGAATCAGTTGAAATCAGTAACTATCTGCAACAACAGAAAACAACAAATCCAAATATTTCCAAAAATAACTGTTCTGATTGTATTGTCAATATTGAGTT
Source organism: Gonioctena quinquepunctata (assembly GCA_018342105.1). Taxonomy (NCBI): domain Eukaryota; kingdom Metazoa; phylum Arthropoda; class Insecta; order Coleoptera; family Chrysomelidae; genus Gonioctena; species Gonioctena quinquepunctata. The sequence goes on along the minus strand of JAFIRS010002354.1, from coordinate 140,065 downwards.
ATAATTCATTTTTTAAATCAATTTATGTTCATTGTTTTCGTTATATTATTGTTAATAATGTTTTGGGTTTGATTATATGATCCACCGGAATATAGATTTCTATCGATATGAGATTGAAATTCACTTTAGCGCCTGTTCAACGATTTTTTAAAGTAGTCCGCGGGCGCTAAAGTTCTACTTTACGCCCGCAAATCCGGGCGCTAAAGTGCTACTTTACGCCCGGTCGTGCATAAAACGAATTATTTATTCAATGCAATATCCACAAGTCAATGAACTCAAAATACCCATTACATACCTGTAGAGTAATTAAAAAAAATATGGAAAATAATTTTCATTTATCGGTAACTTCTTCCCCTTGTTTTACCGCTCCAATATGAGCTTTATTATCAGTGTAGTAAACCAGTTAGAGTTCACCACTGCAAGGCCACCTCCAGATTGTTCACTGAACTCCACAACTAAAAACATTCTGAACTCTGTAACCACACGCACAACTATTACCGAATTCAGAAAAACTATTTTTCCTGCAATCGCATGCGAAGTGAGTATTTCGCGTCCTCAACACAGTCCGCGAAATTCAATTTCGCGGCCGTTACCCATAGCAACAGCCGCCAAACCAAACGTCACTTCCAAAGAACCCCGCACGAAAACATATGGGAAATTGACTCTCGGTCGAATTGGCTGAAATTTTATTATGTTGTAGTAGGATGGGTAATTAGTAAAAAGTGTGAGTTATAAGACAAAGTAAGGATGAAAATGTATTGATCGGAACTTATAATCATGGTCAATTATACTATCATTGATGATAGTACATTAGTGTGTATACGGGGCATAGTAAAAAAAAAACATTTTTTCGGATTTTTTTCCAGCACTATTTCAAAACCAACAAGTCATAGTTTATTAAGATATCATAGTTTCAGTCTTTTGTAGGCGAAAAAACGTGTTTTGTTTCTTGATGACTCTATCTGTTTGAAATATATATTTTTGTTAATTTTCGAGTGTACCCCTAAACTGAAAACAATTGACAGATCGTTTGTGATTACAATAAAAAGAAACAATTGCTACTGCTCATTGAATAGAAGATAGGGTGCCATTCTGATGAACTCAATTGTTCAATATTACCTTTCATTTAGATAGAGGGTGCGTTACATTTTTTTTAAGTCATTTAAAATGTTTTTATTGAATATCTAGAAAACTGTTCCGTTAATTTGCACCATATTTTACTCACAATATCTTGAAAGTCATATACGATAGTTTTATACTTTGTATGTTGCGTTTCTGAAATATGCATTTTTGAAGTTTACGGTATATGGGGTAACTTATCGATTTACCAAAATTTTATGGAACCTTTCGACACATTCAATTCTATTATAAATCTTTTAGAAATCAATTATGTGATACTATAAACAAACAAACCACACTCGACAATTTGGAACTGAACAGTATAGACTAAAAAAAAAAAACTAATTATAAATAACGACTTCTTACATAAAAAGTCAATCAATATTATGGAAATTATAACAGAGAGAGTCATCGAGAAAAAAGACAAATTTTTTCGCCTACAATAGACTGAAACTATGATATCTCAACAAAATATAACTTGTTGGTTTTGAAATAGTGCTGGAAAAAAAATCCGGAAAAACTATTTTTTTTCTATGCCCCGTATAGACCCTAATGTACTATCATCAATAAGATTATAATTGAACATGTTTATGAGTTTCGATCAAAACTTTTTCATCCTTACTTTGTCTTATTTCGACTAAAAAACAGTTTTTTTCTTCGTCAATCCTACCCCAATACGACGTTTTTACGAACTTTGGCCGCTTATATCTCAGAAACTGAACATACAAAATCATTTGAACTCACACTATTTTCTAATGACCTATCATACTATAACATAATGAAATTTTAGCCAATTCGACCGAGAGCCAATTTCCCATATGTTTTCGAGGGGAGTTCTTTGACATTTCTGAAATACGACGATGACAAGGATTATTTTTTATTGAAAAGAGCAGTTATTCTTCAATTTACAACAAATACATACTTACTCATATTATTTCTCAGGTATCAAAACGGAAAGCGTCGAGTTTACAATACTGTCTATCTCTGGAGGAGTGCAAGATACTGAAATATCACTATCAGTATCAGACTTATTTGCGTTTTCTCAAGAACTGTCAAAATATCATATATATAATCAAACATTTCATTTCCAAAGCAACGCTGTGACTTTGTGATTGCTGTTGATTTTAAAGCGATAATATATTTATTTGCGATACTCTATTTTACTCATTTTGTCGATTTCACGAAGAATACTGTGTATGCCATGACCTCGAAACTTTTTAGCGACCTCAACTTTCCCAACTTTTCTTTCGGTACGCTAAAAAGGCATTTCGTGGCCTTGACATACAAATAACTATTTCGTGCAATCGCACGCAAAGTGGGTATCTCGCGTTCTCAACACAGTCCGCGAAATTCAATTTCGCGGCCGTTACCCATAGCAACGGCCGTCAAACCAAATGTTACTTCCAAATTTGACATTTCTAAAATACGATAATGACAAGGATCATTTAAATTCTGTTTGTCACACCATTCTTTAAACTCGCTGTAACATTTTTCGTACCGCCGTTTAGAATTTCCAAGTATTAAAACGGAATGCGCCAAGTTTACAATACTCTCTGGAGGACTGCAAGATACTGAAATATCACTATCAGACATATTTGCGTTTTGTCAAGAACTGCCAAGATGGTTCGTATACAGTGCTTCTCAAAAGTCCTCTCCCCCCCCTCTTATTTTTGGAACGATTATACATAAACAAGTGAAATTTGGAAACTGAATATTGAAGGTTGTGATGAAAGATGACGAAATCGTCAAATATGACGTCACAAGGCCATTGTGACCAATAATTTTAAATAGAACCCTACGGCAAGCGACACCTCTTTTAAAAGGTATCGAAAGAACATATTCAATTATACTAATTTTGTTTGTGTTTATGGCAGTTTTGGCAGCTCGCTTTTAAAAAACGCAGAGCTGTGATGAATTAAATCAGTTAATACTAAAATTCCAAATTCAAGCTCCGCCTCTGGATAGTTGTCTAATAAGCTGACGTTTTTGTTAGTCTCCCTAATTCGACGTTTTTTTGTAATTGTTCAAGTTTTTGTACATTTTAATAATTTGTTGAACTGTTGTGAGCCGAACCTTTAAGTGCTTCAAGAAGCGAAATGGTACGTGCTTTAGGTGATAAAGTAGCAGCGATCCTAATTCTTGGAGAAACTGGACAAAATATTCATGCAGCAGAACGCATTTTTAATGAGAGATTTCCCGATCGCTCCGTTTCGGGGAATTATTCAAGGGAGCTTCCTCGTGAGTTTGAAACAACGGGTAGTATTAATGATGCGAAACGATCTGGCAGACCACAAATATCTGATGAGAAAAAAATTGATATACTGGCAGAAGTAATAGTTAATCCTACTTCTTCAACAACAGACGTTGCATCTACCTGTGAAGTCAGTCGAAGTACAGTACACAGGGTGTTGAAAAAAAAACAAATTTCATCCATACAAATTGAAAATGGTTCATCAACTCTCAGACGACGACCCAGACCGAAGACTAGAATTTTGTGAAAATATGGAAAATAAAATTAACCAACAGCCAGACTATGACAAAACAATTTGTTTTAGTGACGAAAGTACTTTCTATCTAAATGGAAATGTAAATACACAGAATGTGAGGTATTGGAGTGACGCAAATCCTCACCTGTTTCTTGAAACACATACCCAATTTCCCCAGAAGGTGAATGTTTCGGCAGGTATCCTGGGAAACCACATCGTTGGGCCTCTTTTTTTAAATACTAATTCAACTGGTGAGGTTTATCTGGAGCTGTTGCAAAACGCAATGGAACCGTTAATCCTTGAAATTTTGGAAGATAATCCAGATGAATTCGACAATTTGGAAATAACATTCCAACAGGATGGTGCTCCTCCACACTATTACGGTGCAGTAAGACAGTATTTGGATGAGGAGTATCATGGTAGATGGATTGGACGACGAGGTTCAACGGAATGGCCAGCTCGATCACCGTACCTCACACCTTTGGATTTTTTTCTGTGGGGGTACCTTGAATCGAAGGTTTACGCCACTAAACCTGACAATATTGATGTTTTAAAACAACGTATTGTTGCAGAATGTGAGTCTGTTTCCGCAGACACATTTGCAAAAGTACGAGAAGAGTTCAAAAATAGGATATTTCACTCTCAGGAAGTAAATGGAGGTCACTTCAAGCAATTTGTTCAAGTAGATACTGATTCTTAAATCTGTAATTAATATCATACTGAATGGAATTTAAAATTTAATGTTTACTAATGAGCCATTAAAACTGCCATGAACACAAACAAAATTAGTATCATTGAATAGGTTTTTTCGATACCTCTTCAAAGAGGTGTCGCTTGCCGTAGGGTTCCATTCAAAATTATTGGTCTCAATGGCCTTGTGACGTCATCTTTGACGATTTCGTCATTTATCATCACTAGTAGGGAAGTTTACAACCTTTAATATTCAGTTTCCGAATTTCACTTGTTTATGTATAATCGTTCCAGAAATAAGAGGGGTGAGGGGACTTTTGAGAAGCACTGTATATATTCAACCATATAATTTCCATAGCAACGCTGTGACTTTGGTAATTAAATTGAACTGCTGTCGATTTTTAAGCAATTATATATTTATTTGCAATTACCTAGTTTAATCATTTTGACGATTGCATGAAAAAAATATAGTGTGTATACGATCCGCGAAACTTTTCAGCGACCTCAGGATTATCCTGCCTCGGCGATAACTTTTCTTTCGGTCGCTAAAAAGGTTTTTCGCGGCCTTGGCATACAAATAACTAATTTGTATATTTACGTATAATAAAGTACCTTTCAACTACAAGAGAAAAATAGTGAAGCCGAAGCCCTTAGATATAAGAAATACGATAATACGAATATCAACACCATCCACCAATACTATGCACAGATTGACAAAAGGAAGCAGGAAGCACAGACGACAGCCGCTTAATCCTAACCAATCCGATGCGTTCGTGTCGATGTTGACTTTCGCGGGAATTATAAAATGACGAAAATTATTAGTAATTTGACTGTTTGACATATGGAGGTATTTTGAATTGATTTAGTTTATACGGTTTTAGGTAATTAATGACTTAGGTAGTATGTATTCTATTAATTGTATATACCTAATGCAAACTATACAATTTTACATTTTAGATAGGAATAACTCATAGTATTCGATAGTCTAATAGCATGCCACAGGATAATAGCACTTGTTATAAACGTGATATAGACAATAATTATCCCCCACGTCGTTGATTATTTCACGCTACAGGTACAAGTAATTCGACTCTATCAACACAACACTTATAGATGTCTTAATTTTCTGAAATATTTGCTATAAAGTTGTCATTTTATGAGACATAAATAAAAACCTAGCTTTTTTGGAACGAAGTTTCTTGACGCAGCTTACGGTAGGTGTTGACTGATAGAAATCGTCACTTATGAAAAAAGCGTTCTACCCCCTCTATGCGACTTTATCTCTCTCTGTCTCTTTCTATTTTATGAGAGTCGGTTTGACAAGCGTCTAGCCCTTGCTCATACGAATTCGAAGGTGTACGAAACCATCCGAAATGCTGTTCTGCTTGCGGGAAATTTAAAATGATACATGAGCGATGGGATATCTATGCGCATACAAGTCGGATATTATCGTTGAGTGGTAATACGTGGAAAATATTTTTGTTTCTTTAATATTTCTATAAAACGTGTGTTTAGATTATTATATCCTCTTTTGGACATCATTTCTTATGTTTCTTGTATGCCGAAGTTGGATTAATGGTTTACATTGAATATGTGGCACGCAATTTGATATAATATAACGAATAGTATTATCTGTAGTAATACTATAATTACTTTGAAATAATCAGGTTATACATCGATAACTTGTTGCTTAATTACAAAGAGTGTTAGTTTGACAGTTTGAATAATCCTACCGCGAAGCGGGATGATTATTTGTATTTGACAAAATCGTGTCAATTTTGACACGATTTGTGATTATGCAGGAAGTTTGAGATGTATAACCGTATTCATTTTGAAGAACATGTTGTATTTGATACGATTCTTTTTTGAGTAAATTAGGTAAATATAAACAATTCATTAATTTAGATACAAATTGTAACAATGAAAATTACAATTATTATATACTACTTTTTTTTAACTGAGTTATTTTCTGCGCTGGAAACGTGGCTACTGCTCATTGAAGAGCTGGAAATACCGAAGGTATTATTACTTGAACCTGTAGCGTTTTTAAGATTGTATCTCATCTTATTTATCATGTTTTGGTGATGTTGTTCATCTAACTGAAGGTAGGGTTTGATAGAATTGCTATTACAATGTCCTGTTATTCCAATAAGTTTTTGTTCCGATACACCTGCTTTTGCCAATTGTGAAACATAAGTGGCTGATTTGAAAATATTTTGTTTGTCATATTTAAATGCGCCAATTTGGCAGCCTTTTTGGTCCATTTACTAATTTCAATTGGCTTATTTTTGTACCAGCCAAGGGTTTTTTCTTCTCTTCAGTTAGGATTTACTGTCAGAAATAACCTATCTGTTTTTATATTGATGTTCTCTCTTCTTTTTATCATTAGTTTATCTAGAAGTCTCACAGGCCAACGACTCACTTCATTATGGTTGAGTATAAGCCATTTATTATTAGCACACGGTTTTGCTCCTCCCTGTGTGGTTTTTGGTAAAAATAGGATTATATTCTATTCTACCAGTTGTAGTATCATCATTTCCAGTTTCCTTTTGAAAATAATCAGTCAAGCATGACGCTCCTTCATTTCCTCTCCACGCAAGTTCTACAGAAGCAATCAGGACATTTTTTATTTGTAATCCTTCCGGTGTATTTTCATCCCACTCTTCTATCATTGCTATGTACTCGGTATCTTCAAATGCTGATGCACTAACCTTTCTCTTGTCCGGTAACATTTGAAGTTCCCTTCTTTTTGAATTTCTTGCGTTTCGTGCGGCTAAAAATATGGGAATTGAGAATAGATCAATTACTCTATCAAACTCCTTCATATATTTTTCTTGTATTTGTTTTGCCGTTCCACATCGTTTCAGCCACATTTTCTTCATAATTTTCTCCATTACCTTTTCGCATAATCTTTCAAATTGGATGTTAAGTACTTTAAAATAATCAGGTTATACATCGATAACTTGTTGCATAATTTTAAAGAGTGTTAGTTTGACAGTTTGAATGATCCTACCGCGAAGCAGGATGATAATTGACACGATTTGTAATTATGCAGGAAGTTTGAGATGTATAACCGTATTTATTTTGAAGTACGTGTTGTATTTGATACGCTTATTTTTTGAGTAAATCAAGTAAATATAAACAATTTATTAATTGAAATACAAATTGTTACAATGAAAACTACAATTATTATATACTACTTTTTTTTTTAACTGAGTTATTTTCTGCTCTGGAAACGTAGCTACTGCTCATTGAAGAGCTGGAAATACCGAAGGTACTATTACTTGAACCTGTAGCGTTTTCAAAATTGGATCTCATCTTAGTTATTATGTTTTGGTGATGTTGTTCATCTAACTGTAGGTAGGGTTTGATAGAATTGCTATACCAATGTCCCGTTATTTCAATAAGTTCTTGTTCCGATACACCTGCTTTTGCCAATTGTGAAACATAAGTGGCTGATTTGAAAATACTTTGTTTGTCGTATTTAGATTTGCCAATTTTGCAGACTTTTTGGTCCATTTACTAATTTCATGCACTCCAATTGGCATATTTTTGTACCAGCTGAGGGTTTTTTTCTTTTCTTCAGTTAGGATTTACTGCCAGAAATAACCTATCTGTTTTAATATTGATGTTTTCTCTTCTTTTTATCATTAGTTTATCTAGAAGTCTCACAGGCCAACGAGTTACTTCATTATGGTTGGGTATAAGCCATTTATTATTAGCACACGATTTGGCTCCTCCCTGTGTGGTTTTGGTGAAAATAGGATTATATTCTACCAGTTAGAGTATCATCATTTTCAATTTAGTTTTGGAAATAATGAGTCGAGCATGACGCTCCTTCATTTCCTCTCCACGCAAGTTCTACAGAAGCAATAAAGAATTTTTCTATTTATAATCCTTCCGGTGTATTCTCATCCCACTCTGTTATTATTGCTATGTACTCGGTATCTCTAAATGCTGATGCACTAACTAATACTCTATCAAACTCCTTCATATATTTTTCTTATATTTGTTTTGCCCTTACGTTCCACATCGTTTCATCCACATTTTTTTAATAATTTTCTTCATTACCATTTCGCATAATCTTTCGAAATGGATGCTATCATTTCAGTGAAAATTGATTCATTTAGTACATAGTTTCTTTCACTACAAAACGTAAGAAATTGTTTCCATACGTACGTTTTTGTTTTCACTGTATTATGAGGCTAAGTATTTTGTATACTTTCGTCTATTGCATTCAATGATAAATCTCCGAATCGCCGCATTTTCTAACAATTATTGATAAACATCAAAATTTGACGGTCATGTTAGTTTGTGTATTGTTGTATATTGTTGTCGATGTGGTTACTACGGAAATTAAATTATTGTAAAATTTTCGATTGGTGGAGCTACTCTATGTATAATCAGGTATTATCCAAATTATACAAGGTGACTCAACCAAATTGAACGTTCTGATTGGTTGAAAATTACACGAAAAAAATAATCAGGAATAAAATATATTTTATTGTGGCGGAGAAGTTTGGAAAAAGGATATATAGGCATAGTATAATGACAATTAAATGTGATGAAATAGAAAACGTCAACTCTCAAGAGACAAATATTGAAAAAAAAGAATCACAAAATGGTGCATACATGAGATTGATGGCAACATATTCTGCTACCTCGATATAAATTGATTTATTGGATCGTTTGGAACCATAGTGGGAGCATAACCCTTTTTTCTTACGTGACGAAAATATACAAATATAGAAACCTAAATCTCCATATCGAATAACATTCGGAGTTGAAGAAAAAGCGTGAGGTCCCCCGACCCCCCGCACACAATTTTTTTATTTCAAAAGTTATTTTTTGTGTTACATAAGTGACGCAAAAATACGTCATGTGAAGAACTACATTGTAACGTCCAGTTAATGACATCCATAAGACGTCATCTTTGTGTCGATGACGTCCACCGTCAGAAAATTACTAATTAATTACATCATTATTACGAACGCTTGCTATCTGGAAAGTTACCCGCCTAAAAAGTGGGCATCTCTGAGCAAGTGAATTAATTAAATACCTGTTCATTCGAGGCTTATATTCAATGCCTATTTTGCATGCTTATTTTCCACGCTTTCTTATTCGGATTAGCCCGATTTCTGAATTGAATTCATCCGCTTGTTATATTCTTGCGGGCTTTCCCAAATTTCTTGAGGTAAATTTCGCGAGTTTATTTACGAATTAGCATAAATATGAATTGAGCGAACACCATTAGCTTTCCCGGGATAATGGATGGTCTTGAACGATGGAGTTCAGGAGAAGGACATGGGAGATATATTCACCATAAATAGGGTACTCTTGCAAAAAACTCTATTAAAAAAAAACATTCATAAAGACAAGCACTGAAAATGAACTAGAGAGGAAAAACTAATTTCTTTCGTTGTTTGATCTAGGTTATTCTGTGAGTAACAAACAATGAAAGAAATAATGTTTCTCTCTTTAGTGCATTTGTATAAAAGTTTGTTTTTAAAAATACTTTTTTATAATTTTTATTCTTAACTTTTCAGTTCTGTTTTTATTAACACCTAATTATTGAATTTTTTTCGTTCATTTATTATTTATTTTTTGTAATTTTTAATGTTGAATAACTAGGTTAGTGATTTCTATCTAATTTATTCTCGAATTTTGACAAAAAAATCATAATTTCCGACCCCGAAAACCCCTAGAAACCAATTTTGAATAGAATCGGACCATGATCACAAAAATTGTCCATCATATTGGAGCCGCCTATTTTTTCTCCAACAAAAATTTCATAATGCATTGTCACCGGAATTATGTACACCTGCCAAATTTCAAATCAATCGAACGATTAAAAGTGGGTCAAATTTAACTTGCAAGATTTGATAACAGACAGACAGATACCGGGACAGGTGGAACTGAATGAAAGTTTGTGAAAAAAATCATCGACCCCAAAAATCCCCACATACTAATTTTGAATACAATCGCACCATAATCACAAAACTCGCCCACCATTTCGAAGCCGCCACATTAATTTTCGAATTTTGACAAAAAAATCATAGACTCCGCCTCCCAAGACCCCTAGAAACCGATTTTGAATAGAATCGGACAATAATCTCAAAAATTGTCCGTTATATTGCAGCCGCCATTTTGTATTTTTTCCTAACAAAAATTGCCTTATACATTGTCATCGGAATTATGAACACCCACCAAATATCAAATCAATCGGACGATTAGAAGTGGCTCAAATTTAACTTGCAAGCTTTGATTACAGACAGACAGACACAAAGACAGGTGAAACTAATTGAAAGTTTGTAAAAAAAAATCTTCGACATCAAAAGTCCCCACATACTAATTTCGAATACAATCGCACCATAATCACAAAACTCGCCCGCCATTTTGAAGCCGCCATATTAAATTTTTGAATTTCGACAAAAAATCCTAAACTCCGGCCCCCAAAACCCCTAGAAACCAATTTTGAATAGAATCGGCAATAATCTCAAAAATTGTCCGTTATATTGAAGCCGCCATTTTGTTTTTTTCCCCAACAAAAATTGCCTAATGTATTGTCATCGGAATTATGAACACCCGCCAAATTTCGAATCAATCGGACGATTAGAAAAAGGTCCAATTTTACTTGCATGATTTGATTACAGACAGATACACAGACAGACAGGCAGACATCGGGGCAGGTGAAACTAAATGAAAGCTCGTAGAAAGGTAAAAAACGATACCCCTACAAAATATCTCATGGCGTGGTAATGGAGCTTACTAATAATAATAATTGAGAAAATATTCAACTATATTAACAATACGAATATATTCAACCATACTAAAAACGCGATTATCATACCAATCTACAAAAATGGCGACAAGAGAAAAATTAACAATTACAGATCTATATCACTTACTTCTATAATCTCTAAAATCCTTGAGAAAATCCTTGAATTGCGGATGGAAAGCTAACTCCATAAGTAAATACAAACTGATTGCGCCAACGCAGTTTGGGTTCCGAGATAACCTCTCCACTCAGGACGCCATTGCTGCTATTAATCAAGCAATGGATAAAAGAAAGCGTGCTTAGGAATTTTCATCGATTTAGCGAAAGATTTTGAAACTGTTTGTCACAGATTGTTGTTGTAAAAACTGGAATGTTTAGGGTTTTGTGGATCTATCTAGAATTTACTGATTTTTTTCAACTAACCGCAAACGAAGTTTTCAAATAGGAAACGATGTGACCAATGAAATGGATATAACATATGGCGTCCCTCAAGGGACCGTGCTAGGCCCAGTTCCGTTCATAATTTATATAAACAAAATACTTACTTAAGAAAATTCTGGGACTATAATTTTGTTCGCTGGCGATACGGCGTTCATGTATACTGGGAAATGATGTCAACAAGTACGGGAAATAGCTGGAAACCATCTAAAAAATATATTCAAATGGTTCAGATGTGATATCCTAACAGTAAACGTAGAGAAAACTAAAGTTATCCCATTAACGTCATACGAAAATAATTTACCCCGTAACTATATACCCTCACGTTGGAAAGGGAAACATTCTCAATTGAATATTGATAGAAAGATTTTTCTGTGAATTGAAAAACTGAAGTATATCTTTCAGTGGCAGATGATTCCACATCTGATTTTATGAACATCCTGTTTATATTTTCATTCAACAATGTGGATGTCCCATTAGAGAGGTCGGTGAAATTCATATTGATTCGTTCCTTAGGTGGGACATACACATTGTTAATGTAGTTAAGGAAACCCGTGGACGGATATACAGATTCTGGCAGTTCAAGAAATTTTCAGGGTTCACACATCTCAAAATCTTGTACCATGCTTTAGTAGAATCCATCATTCAGTACAGTATTATTAGCTGGGGAGGCATTCTAAGTTGTCATCTGAAACCATTAGAGCTACTCCAAAAATAATTTTGGGAAAACTGAAAACTTACTCAACCAAACAAATGTTCCGGACCACTCGACATGAGACAATTGTTCTGTAAAACGGTTATTCAATTCGTTTCTGGGGATGAAACATATATCCATTCAGTGAACCATAAATATTCCACTAGAAACAACGAAGGGATCAATGTGCTCATGCCCAAAGCAAATAAGTTAGTTGGCCAGAGATGCTTCACTTACCTTGCTCCTTGCTAACTCCGTTTATCAGCTGATGAACTTCAAAGAATCAATTTAAAATCATTACTAAAGAGAAGATTGGAACTTTGGATCCTGAATACCGATAAAACAATAATTCACAGCATTATCGATTGTTGATTCATTATACTTGCTATCTCCCTCATTCCACTTCAATGGAACCTTACCGAATATGTCATTTAGTATATCTTCTTTTTCACTATTATTATCATGTGTCTTATGAATTGTAATTTTATGTGAATATTGTATTTTTAACTGAACAACATTCTGCAATTTTATAAGCACCGTTCTTTATATTTATATTTGTTTTTATTTTTTAACCAGCGCTGTTTTCTTTGAAAAATATTCAAACAAAACTTTATTAATATACCTGTTTCCTTTGAAAAATATTCAAACCATAGAAAGAAATGAAAGATGGAGGTATACTCACGGGCAAGTTCTTCACTGAACTTAAGTGAGTTAATATTTCCATGCATCTCACGGCTTTTCACATGGTTTATCCATTGGATACTGTTTCTGTTTTTGTTTTTTAGCTTTCATTGCCCTGGAAAAATTTATATGTTTTCGTGTTCTTTTCTGTATTTTGTATATTTTCGTGTATATTGTCTATATATCCCAATTATTTATATATGTTGTGCTACTATTCCCATTCGAGATTTATGGGATTTTTGTTTATTTACTTATAGTTTGAAAGTATAACCTAAAATTCTATGTAACAAAAAATTGATAAATAAAAAAATTAAAAAATTATTATATTCTTATTAATAGTTTATTCGCATTGAATAAACATTATTAATTTCGTCGACAATGCCGTTTGGACCAACTGATGAGAATTCATCATAAACTAATGATAAAACCTAACTTTTTCGCAGATTGCTATTCAATCACGTATCTTTATTAACATCTGATATACAAGTACACTTTGATGTATCTTTTAAAATGAATAGAAATGGCAATTTCTGTAACACTCATGATAAACGAGTGAATCTACAATTATTTATCACGATTTTTTTTTGTATCTGTTGCGCCAATTTGCATTATGTATTATTAATGGAATATTACATAGCATTCGTACATTAGATACTTTTTTAATTTTATTCACAGTACCACAGGTAATACGACGATGATCTGCATGTCGTCCATTAAATATTCTATAAATCCTCTGGCACTTCTATCGTTATCTCCGAGAAGACGTATAATTTAAATTTCATCTCCCAAACTCAATCTTGCAGCCACGATAATGAAATAATTGAATTGATTTACGGTGCTAATGTTGCCGATACCAAATTCACAATATCACTAAATTCCATGACAATTGTCAAAAAGCAACATCATTTTTATGGCAACTATGATTTACTTTGAAATGTAAAATTTCAAGTTATCAGTTAAGGATGGACAAGCTTCCGTTTATCTACTCTGTCTTTTAAACGCCTATCGAATAATATGATTGATTTTTGTGAATAATAACCTAGCAAGGAACACAGATATCATCTAGAATTACATTATGTGAAGATTTCGTTCACATTGTACTGGAAATAACGCCGAAGGAAGAATAAAACAGCGAACTGTCATCCCTCCCAGCTTTATACTTCTCTTGGTCTCAGTGAAAGTTCGACGTAATTCGAGTTTTGATTTGATAGGGACCGAAGCAACCTGAAATTTTTTTGCTATTTTTGTTATTTTTCGAGAATATATGAAGGAGATTCTAATATTCATTTGAACAAAATGCCTTGTTTTGCCGAGCGCTCATTTACGTGCAAATTTAAAAGTAATTCTTATTAAATGTTTATGCTATTTAAACTTTTTTTAAATTTTATTCCAAACACCCATCTGGTCGCCTTCTTCGATCACAACAAATCCCAATATAGGTACCATTGAAATAACTATTTAAAAATGAGAAAAAAAATCTAAAAAAAAATATAAGACAAGCTCTTATCCAAATGCACTGGGAAGGAAAAAATATCTTTTTTTATTGTTTGACCTAGGTAATGCTGCGAATAGCAGATAAAAATTTTGCCGTGCAAGAATACCTATTTTATATTATAGATTTTGATTTTACCTAGGTAAAACAATTAAAGAAATTATGTTTTCCTTCTGTGGTATTAGAAAGAATATGATTTTCATGGGAATGGGTTTATTTATTATATGTATATATATATATATATATATATATAAATATATATATATATATATTGTAATGTTATGATAATTTGTAAAAAAAAAATGTTTTATATAATAAGATTGCTAATAATTTTTGCTATTCTTTGTGAGCCAGATTGATTTGATATAGATGAGTATTTTCACCCTGTATAATATTGCAATGATGTAATAATAATTGCTAGCTACGTCACTGTTCTCTCGTCACGTTGCTGCCAATTGTTATCATTCTTCTTACCACAGCTAGCACAGATGGTACACCTCTTATCTCAGCCGGTTCAAGCCAATTTAGCCACTACTTGATATGTCAAAACTCAATTTATTCAATGGTCGTAGGAATGATTGTTGATCATTGTAGAAAACAAACAACAAAGTATCAAAAAGCAATTATTTCCTTTATTCAGGAAGACTTAATTTTACCTGGCCTACGAGAAATAACTTATACTAATGTGAATCTACAAATATTCACGGATAATCATAAAATCAAATCATGGATAGATAGACACAACCTCACTTTTCCTTTGAGAGTGAAGTTTTCTGTTATGGTGCAAAATAAAGTGAAATAAAGTTCTTCAGATGTGAAATACGTTGTTTGTGAAATTGTTCAGGACCGGATGTGCACTATTAAAGTTTTTATACCTGGCTGGAAATGTCGGTGTTCAAGATATGCCCTGAAACTGGATCCCTTCTCACTCCAAGCTCTATCAGGAACTCCAATACCATGAATCAGGAACCATTCATATGCAGAAATCAGCTTTGGAGACCTGGATATGTTGTATAATTAAGGTAATGTAACGTAAATAAACTTAACTTGGTTTCAATAATTTATTTCACACTTAATCTACAACTTAATTTATATTACTACACCACTGTATAGCTCGATCGTATGGGCTCGTTCAGACTGTGTACTCCCTCTTGAGGGCTGTCTATTTATCTCCGATACAGCATTCTCGATGTTTCGAATTCGGACGGTTGGCGACTAGCATATTCCAATTGTTTCCAATATTGACCGTTGTTTTTTCGCGGCAGAGCGACTGGATGGTTCTCGAATATCTCCGGGGATGATCTCATCGCTGTCGATGGCAACACGTGAGGCGACAGGTCCGGCCTAGGTTCGTTACATTGCCCCCTTCTTAAAGACATTTCGTCCCGAAATTTCATCCTTGGAGTGTGACGATATCTGCATGACTCCCCATATCTGCACCGTGAAGTTCGATGGAAGTAACACTCCACGGTCTTCATGATCGGTCGTGGAAGAGGGTTACAGCAAACCAAAATCTTGACGCCGCTGGATCTGAATATCGCCTCCAGCATACTTCTTATGACTCTCCAGTCCAACCCATCAATACCACAGGACAATTTTGGAATTGCTAGATCCACCAGATTCTGGTCCACCATAGTATCTCTTAGTTTGGTGAGACTCTTCCAGACATCTTCATAGGACGGTTTATCTTGGGAATGTCTCTTGGTAACTAGGTAGTATTTTTGCTAGATCCACCAGATTCTGCTCCCGCAGTGTTTGGAGTTGACCAAATTTCTTGGAGAACACTACGGCGATGCCCTGGACCTTTGAAGATCTTCTGGCCACGCTGTGCGCTAGTGCTTAGTCCGCAGGCACCTCGTACAGGTCTCGTGACTGCTCTCTAGTAACCCCATATAGAACTTTCTGCCCGTTTGAATACAAGGACATAAACTTCTCGAACGTCATATCATCCTCCGGTGGCTTGAGGGTGCGAACTTGGTCATGGTTTCCAGCGTAAGGGGCCAACCTGTTGAAATGGACGACCCTTGGTTTCCCTTGGCTTATGGATTCGGTACACAAGGTCGTTTATCCTTTCCACGATTTTATACGGGCCTTCCCACGAGTTCCGCAACTTTGGTGATAGTCCACGACGACGTTTGGGGTTGTACAGCCAAACCAGATCATCAACCTTAAATCCTCCAGCGTCGGCCTTGATGTCATAGGTCTTCTTCATTTTATCGCTGGCACTCTGGATGTTCAACCGGACTCGTTCGTGGATGTCGTCCATTCTCTGCCGAAGTTTGCTGACGTAGTCTTCCGCAGTGTCTTGTCCTGGCGGTATCCCAAACTTCAGGTCACAAGGCAGTCGCAGTTCTCGGCCCATTATAATACTAGCAGGAGTTTGACCGGTTGACTCGTGTGCTGCGGATCGATAGGCCATCAGGAACAAATGAAGATACTGGTCCCAGTCTCTTTGATGGTCAGAGACAACCTTGGACAAGTGGCGGTTGATCGTCCTGTTCATCCGTTCCACCATTCCATCGGACTGCGGATGTAGGGCCGTGGTTCTTGTCTTGCGAATGTTCAGCAGTAGACATATTTCTTGGAAAAGGTTGGATTCGAAATTTCTGCCTTGATCCGAGTGCAGCTCCATTGGAATACCGAATCGACATATCCATTCTTTCACCAAGACGTCGGCGACGGTGATGGCTTCCTGGTTGGGCAGGGCATAGGCTTCCGCCCACTTACTGAAGTAGTCCATTGCCACAAGGATGTATTTATTCCCGTGGTCGGATACGGGAAACGGGCCGGCGATGTCAGTGGCGATTCTCTCGAACGGGCTGCCTACGTTGTACTGACGCATCGGGGCCTTGGGTCGTATTCGAGGTCCATTGCTAGCAGCGCATACAGCGCACTTTCTGCACCAGTCCTGGACGTCAGCTTGACAATTGGTCCAGTAAAACCGTTGCCTCACTTTCTGCAGGGTCTTCGTCACTCCCAGATGTCCTCCAGCGACTCCATCATGGATTTCCCGCAGCACTTCCTCTCTTCTGTTCCTGGGAACAATTATTTGGCGTCTGTCTTCCCCACCAATATCGGCCTCCAACACACGTTTCAGGATCCCATTGTCCAGAATAAGAGAGTTCCATTGTGCCCAATAGGACTTAACAGCCGGCGAGTAACCTGCGACTTCCTGCCATGATGGTCTTCGATTGCCCTTCTTCCAGCTGACGACTAAGCCAAGGTCGGGGTCTCTCTCTTGGTCTTTCTGGATCTTGCTGTCATTCCAGTTGTCATCCATTGCCGCGGTTCTACAAAGTGTTGCTTCTTTCTCTTCTGCTCGTCGGCAATGAGAGCAATCATCTGGACATGGTCTTCGCGACAAGGCATCTGCATTCTTATGGCTAGTTCCGGCTCGATGTTCGATCTCGAAATCGAATTCTTGGAGTCTCTCGATCCAACGTGCTACTTGACCCTCAGGATTTTTGAACTGTAAGAGCCATTTGAGAGCTGCATGGTCAGTTCTCAACAGGAATCTTCTTCCATACACGTACTTGTAGAAGTGTTCCACTCCCTTTACAACAGCTAACAGCTCTCGCCTGGTGACACAGTAATTGCGCTCTGGTTTGCTAAGCGTCTTGCTGAAATAACCAATGACCTTCTCCTGTCCCTCCTGGATCTGAGATAGGACAGCTCCAAGTCCCACGTTGCTGGCGTCCGTATCCAAAATGAATTTCCCTTTGGGTAGGGGATAGCTCAGTATAGGTGCGTTGATCAAAGCTCCTTTCAGCTTCCGGAATGAGTCTTGACATTCTTCGGACCACTGGAACTTTGTTTGGCCTTCCGTGAGCTTGGTCAGTGGTTTAGCGATATTGGCGAATCCCAGCACATATCGGCGATAGTATGTGCATAAACCAAGGAAACTTCGAAGTTGGTGAATGTCTTTGGGATGGGCCAATCCTTAACAGCTTTGATCTTCTGGTCGTCCACTGCTACTCCTTCCCAGAGACAACGTGGCCGAGGTATCGTACTTCTTTTGGAACAGATGGCATTTCTTAGGGCTCAGCTTCAATCCGGAGTTCCTCAGTCGCAGGAATACTTCCTCCAAGTTTTTCACGTGGTCCTCAAACGATCTGCCGACCACAATTATGTCGTCGAGATACACTAGACACGTGTTCCATGAGAGTCCCTTCAGTACTGTTTCCATCAATCTTTCGAATGTGGCGGGAGCATTACAGAGCCCGAATGGCATAACGGTGAACTGCCACAATCCTGAGCCGATGGTAAAAGCAGTCTTTTCTTGATCTTCCTGAGCCAGTTCTACTTGCCAATATCCACTCTTCAGATCAAGGGTCGAGAAATCGTGGAACCAGCCAACGTGTCTAGGGTGTCATCTATTCTTGGGAGAGGGTAACTGTCCTTCTTCGTGACATTATTAAGTTGGCGATAGTCTACACAAAAGCGTGTCGATCCATCCTTTTTCTTCACCAGTACGACTGGAGAGGACCAGGGACTGTCAGATGGTTCGATAACTCCTTCTTTTCCCATATCGCTGACTATTTTGTCAGCCTCTTCCTTCTTGGCAAGAGGAAGTCTTCTTGCTGATTGCCGGATCGGTCGGGCACCCCCAGTATCAATCTTGTGCTGGACCACATTAGTTCGACCTCCTTTTCCTTGTCCGGTATCGAAGATGTCTTGGTACTTCTTAACTAAATCTCTTAGTTTGGGCTGTTGAGCTGGTTTTATATCTTTGGAAGAGATGGCAACTAATTTTTCTAGTTCTGTGGGCAAGTTGTTGGGTTGGCTAATCGTACCTCGTACACTCCGGATCACTGGGGAAACTGACGAGCAGTGCCCCAATATTGTTCCTTTCTTCAAGGTCACTGGAAAATAATTGACATTCATGACCCTTACGGGCACAAATTTGTCAGCACGCAACAAGGTCTTCCCTAGTGCAATCCCTCGTCCAATTTTCTCATCATGAAGTTTGGGCTCGAACATCACCACGTTTCCACTGCTCGTACTCCCGTCCAGGCGAGCCTCCAGAATGGTTTCAGCCCTCTCAGGTACGCTTACATCTTCAGCCAACAACACACGGATCAACCCCTCACTTCTCCCATGAAGCACCAGCTCTTCTCCGTTGACACGTAGGACGCCGTCTTTGAAATCCAATTCAAACCCTCTGGAATTCATGATGTCCATTCCGATGATTGCATCGTCTTCGATGTCCGCTACAAGTGCCTGATGTTTCACTTTAGTGCTGCCCAAAATTATTTCAATCGGTAGCTCGCCATATACAGTAGCTGGCTCCCCTGTTGCTGTGCGTAGCTTCCAAGTTGTCGGTTCAATCCGTTCCGGTGTTCTGGCAAAGGAAGGCCCGAGAATTTTCCTAGTCGCACCTGTATCTAGCAGCATGGTGCAAGGCTCGTTATTGATGAGACCGTCTACGAAGACACCTTTGTTCTGTCGTTGAAGGATAGCGACATATTCGTTGTTAACCGGGGCTTGCTGGACACATGCCGACGATTGCCCCTTCTCGTCGACCTTTTTTAGTTTTCCTGCATCGGAGTCGATGAATGTTGGACATTTGCTACGCACATGTCCAATTTTGCCACAATTCCGGCATCTTATCTGTCTTTTCTCAGGCAACACTTCCTTCATCACTTTTCTTATGGCAGCTTCCAAGTTAGCATGCTCATGTGAGTCTTCCTCAATCGTTTGAACTTTACTTCGGCTTTTGCAGCATTGTTTCGCTGCCTCGAATTCCAAAGCGCGTGCCAGTGCGTCTACGAGATGTGTTGGACGGGCTAGTGTCAACGCTTGTCTGGTTTCTTGTTCACGGAGTCCATCCAGGAATGCTTGAACCGCTAGTCGCTCCATTACATTTTCTGGTGTGGCTGGATATGCGAGACGAACCAAGCGTGCAATGTCAGTTTCGAATTCTTGTAAGGATTCGCCCGATTTTTGGCAGCGATTTTTCAGCTGGGAGTGGTATACGTGTTCCAAATGAGCGTGGCCATATCGTAATTCTAGATGTTTAATCAGCTGATCATAGTCCTCCTGTTCTTGGGCGGTGAGAGTTTGTAGAATATTTGTCGCTTCTCCACGTAATGCAAGTGTCAGTGCTACAGCTCTTTCCCCTGCATTCCATCCGTTTGCTTTGGCCGCTGCTTCAAACTGCCGGCGGTAATTTGCCCATGGAGTTTTTCCGTCGAACTGAGGCGGCTTCATGGAAAGCTTCCCTATTCCTGAAATGACCTTGACATCTTTTATACCCTCTTGAACTTTATTCAAGTTCAAACTCAAGTCCAGCATTGCATTTTCGTTAACCATATCTGTGGAGGGCGCACTATTAATTCGTTTTTCCAGCTTACTGATCGTTTCCTTTATTTTGTCCATTTCTGCCTCGACCCCATCTTTGATTTTATCTACCTCCGTGTTCATTTGCTCCCTAATTTTATCTATCTCTGTCTCAACGGTTCCCATTCTTTCTTCTAGAAAATT
Source organism: Gonioctena quinquepunctata (assembly GCA_018342105.1). NCBI lineage: Eukaryota > Metazoa > Arthropoda > Insecta > Coleoptera > Chrysomelidae > Gonioctena > Gonioctena quinquepunctata. The sequence continues at coordinate 119,204 of JAFIRS010002354.1, read as the reverse complement.
AGCCACACCACACAATTCTTTTTTTAGGCCTTCTGTGTTTTCCAGGAACTTCTCTTCCAGGCTTCTTGCATTTTCTTCCAGGCTTCTTGATTTCTAGAATTTTCTTGAAGCTTCTCTTCCATATTTCTAGCATTGTCTTCCAAGCTTCTTGAACTTTCTAGAAGCTTCTCTTCCAGATTTCTAGAATTTTCTTGAAGCTTCTCTTCCAGATTTATAGAATTTTCTTGAAGCTTCTCTTCCAGAGTCCCCGAATTTTGTTGCAGTTCTCCTTTCACGGATTTAGTAGTTTCTTCGAGTTTATTCATTACCAAACTTAAATCACCTCCGGGAACTTCGAATAAAAATGTTTCGGGGTCCTCACCTTCTTGTATAAGTCCTTCTGCAAGTCTTTCCTGGAGTACTTGCTTTTTACCCGTTGTTTCCAGTTCCCTTTCCTCCAATTCCTGTTTCAATTCCGCTACCTTCAAATCCGCAAGGCGCACTTTTCTTGAACACATTTTGTCTTTGACGAGGTATCAGTCTGTTTCACACGAAGAGTGTATCAGTTTATATTCCCACGCACAATTGTCCACTTCGCGAAAACCGGGCCACTGTCTATTTTGGGCGTACAAAAAGGTCTATCAATTTATTTTTCTGACTATCCACTCCACGATCACTTGTTTATTTTCAAAATCTCACTTCCGACACCAATTGTAACGTAAATAAACTTAACTTGGTTTCAATAATTTATTTCACACTTAATCTACAACTTAATTTATATTACTACACCACTGTATAGCTCGATCGTATGGGCTCGTTCAGACTGTGTACTCCCTCTTGAGGGCTGTCTATTTATCTCCGATACAGCATTCTCGATGTTTCGAATTCGGACGGTTGGCGACTAGCATATTCCAATTGTTTCCAATATTGACCGTTGTTTTTTCGCGGCAGAGCGACTGGATGGTTCTCGAATATCTCCGGGGATGATCTCATCGCTGTCGATGGCAACACGTGAGGCGACAGGTCCGGCCTAGGTTCGTTACAGTAATATTGGTTTTTCTCTTCTAATGTTGGAATTATTTCATTATTCTTTCTCCCAAAATGATGCGTGGCATTCTCTTCTAAATTTATTTTTGATCTCCTTTTGGCTTTGTTTGTTGTCACCTAGATACGAATTTTCCTTCCTCTTTTTTCATTTGAATTTTTGAATTCGCGCACCAAATTGTCACATTTCACTATTTGGGTTCATCTTATATAATTTATATATACAACTATTTTTCCATTCTTATTAGTATTTACATATTTCAATAATGATTGCTTATGACCCCACCCCGTTGTTATTCTCTCACAATTTCCAATTTTCCAAATGACCATCTATTCCCTGATTGGCTAATCTCATTAAGAAGTTTGCTGTTCTACCATTGGCTACTTTTAGTTAGGTACGATTTCATATACTGTATGTTTCAAATTTATAAATGTGTTGATCACTTTTTATTCATGAAAATTTTGTAAATCTAGACTTTTTGTTGTCTTTTTACCAATTATGGGTTATAATCATTATGACATTGTATGAAATTGATTGTGTTATAGTATTTTGACATTTTTATCTATCCATATCATACATAGGCTTATAAATAAATAGAACTTCCAGAATTATGTAAAAACAATCTCTTGAAACTAATAACTATTCATTAATTATTCTTTTTGTGGGTTTTTTCCTTTTAAAACTCATAACTGGCATAACATAACATAACAACATTCCTAAATTTATATTCAATAATTTTCTACTAGTTAGAAAATTCTGAATATCAATTTCTTCATTTATATTTATTAACTTTACTTTGACTAATACTATATTTTTCTACTTTCAGAAAACTACCTTGATGGATTTCCCACCAGTTCAAGAAAAACAAATTCTACAACGATAACTATTATTTACAACTACTAGTACTACGTTTTGTTGTTCCAGAAAAACTTGACTTGGACTTCTTTTCGGATCAAGAGAGAAAACTTTTAAGATATTATCATATATGACATTTTATATTTTATATTATTTACTTTCATTTTATATTTTATACTGATATTATTTTCAATTATCGATTTTACAATTACTGGTACTCTTCCAATTATGCTGTTTTATTATTTTTCCTATCTCTTCCTTCCGTTGTTCTTTATATTCATATTGAATTGGATATTTTATTAATTTGAATCTCTCATTTTATTTACTTTTATTTTGTGTACATACTCTTTTGCTATTCTTTATTCACACATTAACATATTATATTCATTTATAATTCATTAATATACCTTCATTTTATTTATTAATATACCTTCATATTATTTATCAATATACCTTTATCATCATCATCATATTTCTTATAATATACTTCTTTAGTATTTTTATTATTATCATTTCCATTTTTTTTTTTTTTTTTTTCTTAAAATTCCATCTTTATTATCCATTTCTATATTTTTTTCCTTCTTTATAATCTATATTGTTTTTCCTTACTTTATCTAACTAACCTGTACAAATATTTGTTTCAACTTTTTGTTTTTCAGTATTTTTTATTGTTATTCAATATTATTGTTTATTTTCATGAAATATTCACTCATGTGTTGTTTTTGTTTCCTTCAATATTTTCTCTCATTGATATATTTTTCCTTTACATTTGTTTTTCATTTTATTTTCTTTTATTCAAATGTTTCTGAGAACCTAACTATCTATAGAACTATTTTTTTAACTCTTTTCCTTTTTTATTTCCTAACTCGCCTATTAAATTTGTTAAGCCTATAATTTATTATTACCTAATCTTTCTATTTATTATTTGTCTCTCCTTCTATGGAATCTTGCTTGTTTTGTAACTGCAAGCCTATATTTTATTTCAACCATTTTCAATTGGAATTTTCTGTTAACATTTTCAACTATTTTCATTTTCATAATTTAAACTTTTTCTTGTTTTTGATATCCTAATTTATTCAAATTCTTTCCCATTTTTGTTTTTGACATTTTATTATCTATTATTATTATTATTTCATTATCAGTATTGCTTTGCTTTATTTCAAAAATTCTAGTCGCCCTGTGAATGTTATTGATTTGTATTACTATTATTTTCTCATTTATGTTTCTTTTTTTCAACTCAAAATTTTTGTTAGCCACGTTCATGTCATTCATTTTCATTATTATTATTTTATCATTTTCGTTCCCTCTTTACAATTCAAAATTCATCTTAGCCATTATTATGTCATATATTTTCATTATTTTTACTTTATTACTTATTTTACCCTTTTGCAGCAAAACTTTTTTATTTTTCACATTCACATTATTTATAAACTCATTATTTTTGTCAGCATGATTTATTTTTATATTTGGTATCTGTTTATCATCTTGTTCTAATAAATGTTTACTATCATCTGTTTTTTGTATAACTACTCCCTGAATTTTATTATTCTTTTGCTCACTACTTGTTTCTAATGGTTTACATATTCCTTCACTACTTTCTTTGAAACTTTTTCCCATTATTTCTATGTTTATTCTGTCTTTTTCCAATATGTCCATCATTCTTTCATGGTTTTCATCTATTTTCTTTTCCATTCTTTCGAAGTATTTTTCCATGCATTCCTTTAATTTTTGACATTGACTCTCTGTCAAATCCATATTTTATTCACCAATATTTAGCCTTACACGTTGAAATACCAATTGCCAATGTTCACCCAGTGTTATAAAGAAATAATATTTTTCCTTTACTTGCCCTTACTTTGCCTTGAAATGATATATTGCCCTTACTTTGTCACTTTTGCCTTTTCTCGCCCCACGTTTTGGGCGCCACTTATTATATAATGATAAATTGAATAACAATAGTTGTTGTTATATAATAAGACTGCTAATAGTTTTTGCTATTCTTATGAGCCAGATTGATATGATATAGATAAGTATTTTCACCCTGTATAATATTGCAATGATGTAATAATAATTGCCAGCTACGTCACTGTTCTCTCGTCACGTTCCTGCCAATTGTTATAATTTTTTTTACCACAGCTAGCACAGTTGGTACACCTCTTATCTCAGATAGCCGGTTCAAGGCAATTTAGCCACTACTTGATATGTCAAAACTCAATTTATTCAATGGTCGTAGGAATGATTGTTGATCATTGTAGAAAAAAACAACAAAGTATCAAAAAGCAATTATTTCCTTTATTCAGGAAGACTTTATTTTACCTGGCCTACGAGAAATAACTTATACTAATGTGAATCTACAAATATTCACGGATAATCATAAAATCAAATCATGGATAGATAGACACAACCTCACTTTTTCCTTGAGAGTGAAGTTTTCTGTTATGGTGCAAAATAAAGTGAAATAAAGTTCTTCAGATGTAAAATACGTTGTTTGTGAAATTGTTCAGGACCGGATGTGCACTATTAAAGTTTTATACCTGGCTGGAAATGTCGGTGTTCAAGATATGCCCTGAAACTGGATCCCTTCTCACTCCAAGCTCTATCAGGAACTCCAATACCATAAATCAGGAACCATTCATATGCAGAAATCAGCTTTGGACACCTGGATATGTTGTATATTTAAGGTAATATTGGTTTTTCTCTTCTAATGTTGGAATTATTTCATTATTCTTTCTCCCAAAATGATGCGTGGCATTCTCTTCTGAATTTATTTTCGATCTCCTTTTGGCTTTGTTTGTTGTCACCTAGATACGAATTTTCCTTCCTCTTTTTTCATTTGAATTTTTGAATTCGCGCACCAGATTGTCACATTCCACTGTTTGGGTTCATCTTATAAAATTTATATATATATAACTATTTTTCCATTCTTATTACTATTTACATATTTCAATAATAATTGCTTATGACCCCACCCCGTTGTTATTCTCTCACAATTTCCAATTTTCCATATGACCATCTATTCCCTGATTGGCTAATCTCATCAAGAAGTTTGCTGTTCTACCATTGGCTACTTTTAGTTAGGTACAATTTCATATACTGTATGTTTCAAATTTATAAATGTGTTGATCACTTTTTATTCATGAAAATTTTGTGAATCTAGACTTTTTGTTGTCTTTTTACCAATTATGGGTTATAATCATTATGACAGTGTATGAAATTGATTGTGTTATAGTATTTTGACATTTTTATCCATCCATATTATACATAGGATAATAAATAAATAGAACTTCCAAAATTATGTAAAAACAATCTCTTGAAACTAATAACTATTTATTAATTATTCTTTTTGTGGGTTTTTTCCTTTTAAAACTCATAACTGGCATAACATAACATAACAATATATATATATATATACATATATATATATATATATATATATATATATATATATATATATGTATATTGTTATGTTAGGAAGGACCAGTAATATATTATTTTAAAGATGAAAAAGAAATAATTTCCTTAAAAAAAACACAAAAATAATAATTACTTAATAGTTAGTAGTTCATGAGAAATTATTTTAAATTTTTTTGAGATTATTTTTCCTTTATGAAGCCTCTGTATAATATTGATAGGTAAAAATATGCAAATACTATAATGCAATCATTTTCATACATTGTCAAAATGATTACAACCTATAATTGTTCAAAATACAACAAAAAAGTCTAGATTTACAAAATCATTCTGAATTAAATGTGATCAACAAAATTATAAGCTTGAAACATACAGTATATGAAATTGTATCTAACTAAAAATAGCCAATGGGAGAACAAGAAACTTCGAAATTGTGGAAAAGTAAGAACAGAGAAATGTCAAAGATAATTATGATCAAATATTGTATTTAGTTTATAAGAAATGTAAAATATGTTAGTTCATAAGTTTTCTCAAATGTTGAAAATTTAAATAAAAATGACAAAACAGAAATGGTATCCAGGTGAAGAAAAAACAAAGCGGGAGAAGATTGAAAAAAAATTTTGAAGAGAAGCTAGGTACAAAAATTGGAAAGAAAGAAATTTAGGATTTTATGAATGAGAAGGTAGTTTTTTAACAATAAAAACCAATACAACCTCTGAATAATCTCGATACAAAATAAACAAGGATAAAAGAAGATTACCTTTTTTTGTTCTCCACATAAAAACTTGTCCAAGCTGATTTCGTGGATTTTGGATGGTTCCTTTTGCAAATGGAGAGTCCCTGAGAGGAGTGGATGAAGCAGGATTTCAGATTATTGGCAGGTATTGCATCAGCGACAGTTCCAGCTTCAGGTATAAACTCTTTTAGTGCACATCACAAACTGAATCACTTCACAACGTAACTCGTATATCTGAAGAACTCTATTTTATTTTGGTATTGAACTATAAAAGAATTCTTCCTAATCAAGAGAAAAAGTGAGGTTATATACAATATACAACACTGTTTCTTATTATTCTATGGAAATTTGTCAATTGCTCAAAGTTATAAGTTACCTATCGTAGGCCAGGTTAATATAAGTTTTCCTGGATAAAGGAAATAATTGTTTTTTGATAATTTCTGGTTTATTTTCCACAATGATATGCTAAAATTTCACTTATAAACACTGAACCAAAATAGGTCGAGTGACATCTAGACAGGCAGTGGCTCTATTGCCAGTACCAACTCCTCAGGCGAAGGCGTACCAACTGAGATTAGTCGTGGTAAGAAAAAGAATAATAATTGGCAACAACGTGGCGAGAAAACAGTAACGTTAGCTGGCAATTATTATTTCATAACAATTAGCTATTATCATATCACAATATAACAATTGGCTTCCCATCGCGTAGCTGAATTCTTATTTCAATGTTGAGGTATATCGAATTTGAAATATTTATACAGGGAGAAAATATTTGAGGGGAATAAAAAACGTGGGGAAAAATTACCAACAATTATTATTAAAAATTTATTATTCTATCATAACAATTTGGCAATATCAGTAAAGTGGGACTATAACAATTTGACTTCCAACGCGGAGAAAAAACACCTATTAGTATTTCATAACAATATATATATATATATATATATATATATATATATATATATATATACGAAATTCAACTAGCCGTATCAATCAGAACATTAGTCGATTTTTGGATGACTCGCTTTATCTGTTTGTTTCATATCTAAGCTTGAGCAGCATTCATTGCAGTTTTATCGTAAACGCTTGCATTTAAATGCGTTATTTTATTCTCACAGCTCCGTTGTGTTCATACCATTATTCAGTTCAAAAACGTTCTATTCAATAATTGGGAAAACGCCGCATGCGGATACGTGTTACCTATGTTATTATTCTCAAGTCGACATCCACTAATTACTCTTCTCTGAATATGCTTTTGAAATCGAGATTTTAATATTTGTGAAAGTCTGTGTCTATGAACATACGTATCTCCATTATAATACCAAGTTGCCTCTCTAATTAGTGACAGTTTCTCCAAGTCCACCCAACAAATATATGCAGCTGAAATAAAGTTTTGCACCTAAATCCAATATTAGTGACTGTGTTGCTCGATATTTTGCAACTATATGATCACAACAAATGCGATTTTTACCTTTATCAAAAACATTGTGGCAATATGAAACTCTGTGTAACCATATTATTTTGCAGCTACAACTGGACGAGTTCTTGAAGTTCAGTGTGGATAAGTCTTTCGTGCTTATTAAAGCCTCCAAATTACCTCCAAATATATTTAATATTTCAAGCAACAGTACAAACATATTTATTTTAATAGCAATTAGCCATCAAGGAAAAAAAACTAAAAAAAGAAAGAATTGATTGTAAAACCATCAATAAAAACTTAACCTATTATTTACATTGAATATATTTTAAAATCAATAATTCAATATTTACATAAAACTAATTTATTATATTTAATTCAAAATTAGCTATTCAAATTTATAATGCTGAATCTCTAATATTGAATAATGTATTATATAAAACTAGATTAATTATTAAAATAGAGTTTCTTTTCAAACAATTCTGTTATATTTTTTCAGATTTGGTAGAAATCATACTGTCGTGTGATAATCTCCATATACAGGGTTGAACCACCGGTTAGGACAGGTTTTTTAGGTAAAAATGAGTTTTTTTTCCTTTTAGCATGTGTGCTAACTTTGCTTCGTTTTCCAGATATAGGGTGTGCAAATAAAAAAAAAACCGTTTTTTGTATTATTCAAAAACCATGTTGATGATTTTAATAAAATTTGGCATGCCCATACGGGTAACAAGGGGCTTCTTTTGTTGTAATGAGAATGAAATCATTCATTCCAGTGGCATCCTAATTGATATTAGATCAAATCATTGTAATAATAATAATAATAATAATCGTTTTTATTGATAGTAAGTGAGACATAAATCATACATGAAATGTGATTCTAGTACTATCAAAGGGCAGAGTTAGCGTTTACCCATGTGTTAGATGGGTAAATACTTTCTTACACTCAACCTTTACTTTCTTACACTCAACCTTTCTTGTACGCAACTGTTTTTTGTATGTCTAATTTTTTTAAATTGAATAATTAGAAATACAAGTTTTTTTGTCTCCTGGATTCTATTCGTATCGCGCTTCGTTTATGAGAAAAAAATTAAAACCATTTCCCTGCATGTAGCAGGAAAAAACCCATTCCAACAAAAATCAGATCAAAGTTAGCCGGAAACATTCTCGACAACAATTGAGAGTTTGTTCGTGTCAATGTTTGACAGCCTGTGCTATGTTATTGATTAATCCGACTTTTAATGCATTTTAACTGCGTTTATGCGTAGTGTGCGAAATTATCATGCCAAGTACTTACAGTACAGCTGAATACGCGGAAATTGTGTTTGTTTACGGATACTGTGATGGTAATACACGTGCTCCAGTAGTTGAGTAACGCCCGTAGATTTTCTTTCAGAGAGATTGCCTGACAGATCAGTGTTTTCCAGTACTTTTCAACGTCTAAGAGAAAAAGGATCAACCAAATTCGATATGAATGAAAAACACGAAATATCTCAGAGTACTTCGACGGAATGCCTTCCAGTAGCACGCGTAGATCTTTTCACAATCAGGATATACGCGGAGCACTGTGAACAAGACTTTGATAGCAGATGGTCGTCACGCATATTATTTACGGAAAGTTCAGAATTCGCTACCTGATGACTTGCCACGAAGAAGATAATTTCTTGGAAGGTTCCTGGGGCAAATAATAAATCATGCTTCCTACTCTTTGATGGTTATTTGGACTGACGAAGGAACTTTCACCATCAGCATACTGCTCATATTTGGGTGCACATTAATTTTCTCCGGGAAAGGCTTGCTGCAGAATCTGTCATCCATAGGTGCGAAGTTTGCTTTAGAAAAGATGGTTATTTTGAGCTGTTTTGTGTATTTTTCAAAGGTACCCGTTTTCCAATAAAAAGAATAAATTTGTCCCAATATCAGTTACTCTGCCTGCAAGAAATTCTGAACAGAAACAGCAAAACTAAATCGATCAAAATGTCGGACAGCCAAGCAGCACTGAAAGTTCTGGCATCAAGTCGGATAGAATCCAGATTAGTATGGAACTGCGTGAAAGCCCAAAGCGTAGGCAAGAACAACAGAATAACTCTGCTATGGGGCCCTGGATAAAGAGGCTTTAGAGGAAATGAGAAAGCCCACCTTCTGATTAAAGAAGGCATTATGAAGGAGTTTCCGAGCCCTTCTTCGGAATATCAAGGAGCATAACCAAGGAAGTATTTTCAGACTGGACCGAGCGAAAAAGCAGTGAGACAGCTCTGTTAGAACTGAATAGGAAAACCTGGGGATTATATCAGGACTACTGACAGGTCACTGTAGACTGCGAAAGTATCTTCAAAGAATCGGACTCGCGGAAAGCGCAGAGTGTTGCTTTTGTCAAGACGAAGAAGAAACAGAAGAGCACATCTTATGCAGATGCTAGGGTCTGGAACGATGCTACCGTATGGATTATGAGCCTCTAGAGCACAAAGACCTAGAAAAGGTATCACCGAGCGACATCATCGACTCCGCTAGAAGCGCGGGACTGGAAGCTGAACTCTAATTCAATTAGGATCGAAAAGGTCGTGGTGGAAGAGGCGGTTATCACCCATTCACCTAACCTAATATCAATTAGATAGTTTTTTTCCAGTTTCATGCAGGAAAACCGTTTTAAATTTTTTACTCAAAAACGAAGCGAGATACAAAATAAAATTATTTGACAGAAAATTATGTTTCTACTTGCTGAATATGAAAAAAACGCTGAACATACAAAACAACGGTGGCGTACAATCATTTGTCCTAATATTAATTAGATTACCATCTGAGACGTTACTGGAATCAATGATTTCATCTTTATTACATTGAAAGAAGTCCTTCATCACAACAAATGAGAATGCCCAGTTTCATCAAAATCAGCCAAAACGTTTTCGAGTAATTAATATGAAACTTTTTTTTTTCTAATAACTGACTCCATTTCGAAATCAAAGCAAGTAATGGCACTTATTTTTACTTATTTCACTTATTTTCACGTAAAAACCGATCCTGAACGTTTAGCGGTTTCACCCTGGGTCACCCTGTATTTATCACGTGCCTCATCAGAATGTATTATATGTATTCCAAAAGTATCTCCCCCGAGTTCCAGCTTCTGGAATTGAAAATTAGGGAAAATGTGTTTTCATTTGAACTGAACTTGATGCATCCCCAGTGAAAATGTTTGCACGTCTCATGCTGATTATTTTAATTCTTGTATAAACGCCTTCAAGGTAGAAACCCTCCCTTCCAAATTTGCATACTCCGGAGGAATTTCACATTAGAGGAAGGTTTTCTCCCTACAGATAAAAATGTAATCGTTACGTGACGGAATTGCATGACTGAGTCATTATCATAATTTTCGCATATTTTCATAATATTCAGGTGCCAACACTGTGACAATATGACATTTTCTTACCCTGCGAAAACATGGAATTGAGTCAATGTTTGTATACCAGTATAATTTCCGAATAAATTACTCCCTTTTGTCCATACTGGTGAATTTGACGTCAAATTTACCTACCACCGAAGGTCAAAATGGCATAAATCCAACCTCTTATGTTTGTTGGAAATATCCTGGAACACATATTCTTGAGAATTCTGATCCTGGAATATTCAAACACCAATAATATTATATACTTCACTTAAAACTGAACAAGACGATGATAGCAATCAACACCTAACTTGTTTCTTACTTTTTAGTTTATTTTATTTTTTCCTTAGTCGGGTAACAGTTTTTTTAACTTTTTATTTTATTTTGAACTTTTTCGTTTCAACCTTTGATGCGACAACAAAACGAAGAATGATATGGGGAAGTAATATACCGGGTGCCACGGAGGATCTGTTCAATGCCAAATAAAACTGAATTTTTCTGCAAATAACTAAACTTCATACAAATTCCGGATTCACCGGAAGTGACATAAACTTTGCATTTTTAAATGGGACACCTGGTATATTTTCAGTTTTTTTGTCTCCATATGACATTTAGAATACAACCATGTATCATTTGTTACTGTTTGTAACCGTTTTATTTTCTTTTTTTTTCGAAATATTTTTTTTTTCTATGTATACGTTCGAATAACTAATTTCAGTCCTAAATTGTTTGTAAAAATAAAACTTTACTGTTTTCTATCAAAATTTTACAGTTATGTAACGTTTGATTTTAAAAATTGTATTACAATTCATTTTGGCAACATGGTGGCTCGTCGGGTTAGAAGAAAAGAGTATTTTATTAGGAGACAGAATTTTAGGGCCTATAATTTTTAAAGGTGTACTGACAGGGGCCAGATATCTAAGTTTCCTCATGCAGGAAATTGAGCATTTCTTGGATGAAGTTCCATTAATAAATCGAATTGGATTATTTTATCAACAAGATGGTGCTCCACCACACAACCTGAAGGCAGTTACGGAATATCTGCATGAAACATACAACGAAAACTGGCCGGCGAGTTAAAATAGGGTTGTTTTCAATTTATACCTTTATTTATTCCTTTTTAAAAAACTTTCCAGGTCACCCGACCTTGCCTCTAGATTTTTTCATGGGAATCTATTAAAAACGAGGTTTATGATGTACCTTCTGCCACACGACATGAATTAGAGGACAAAGTGAGGGCAGCTATTCATAGAATTACACCAAGACAGTTGAGAAACGTTGTAAGACCAACAATAAGAAAAGTTCGCCTTTGTCAGCAACAAGATGGAGGTCACTTTGAACATCTGGAACCCTAAAAATATGTAAATAGGTAGTTTCAATATAACTATTTCATTTTCAACAGGTGCGTCATTTTAGAAAAGTTCTAACGTTATGGTATTTTCAGTTTTTTATCGAAAGTTTTCTTACAACCTAATAGAGTGGGATATCAAATTAATCGTAATAAAATGCAATTTTTTTCTCGACGAGCCACCATGTTGCCATTTGAAAAAAAATTGTAATAAAATTTTTGAAATCAAACGTCACATAGCTGAAACATTTTCATCGAAAACAGTGAAGTTGTATTTTTACAAACATTTTAGGACTGAAATTAGTTATTTGAACGTATCCATAGTCCTCTAAAATAAAAATTTATTTCGAAAAAAAAAACAGTAACAAATGATACATTGTTGTATTCTAAATGTTCTATGGAGACGAAAAACTTAAAATATACCACGTGTTCTATTCAAAAATCGAATCCGAATGCGGAATTTGCATGAAATTGAGTAACTTGTCGAAAAATGCAGTTTTATGCATTAAACAGATCCTCTTAAATTTTATTCTATTATCTCCGAACACAAAAAAGTTATAGGGGCGAGCCACCTTCCGTGGACACCCGATATACCTAATAATTTAACAATCTAGACTAGAACATTCATGATAAAACAATTATTCAGTATACGGAATAGGATAAAGAAAACCCCCCTTTACCCTATTATTTATTATCTATTTTACCTTACTTAGAAATGAAGATAAATCATTATGGAAGAATTCAATGTGCATGAATGTTCGCCTTGTAACAGTAGAAACTGGAAATATATTCAAAATCCCCTCAAACAAATTGCTATTACGGACACGAACGTCAATGACGTCTGCCCTCACGCGCCTGACCCGTTCGGGTATCTATCTCAGTGACAATCGATTTTATTAGAACTGTTTTGTACCTTATTGGAGTAATATGTGAGATTCTAAAATTAATGTCCAATAGAAACAGAAACACGAAATAGGTGGGGTGGTGATTTTGTTGTTTTTATTTAATTTAATGTTGTAATTACCCCTCCCCCCCAAGAAACTGCAAAATGTTTAAATTGATGGAATGGCCACCACATCTCTACTCAAATCTAAAACGTCGTGGCCGCTATTGCCACAGGCATGTTCTCATTAGTCTAGTCGAAAAGTGAGTTTTCTGCGAAAAATCGTTCTAGGTCTACTGAAATATATCATTCTGAGAAAGATGTATTTTTAAATTTTTTTCGCCGACGAGAATTTGCATTTTTTCTTAAACAAAAACAAAATAAAATAAGGCTGTTTTTTGGTAATAGCTCAAAAACTATTGCTGATAGGGAAAATAAAAAAACAGGTTCTTGAAAAGGAGGAAATTTTCCATGAAAAAGTTTTCACACTCGGAATTCTATCTCAATTAATTATAATTTTGATCCAACGTTGAAAAAAGGGCTCCGCGTGGGCGTTAATGCAGGAGTACAAAACCTCTCGAAAGAGCAATGCACATAAAATATTTTTTCATATTATTAAATAGAATGAATAATTAAAGAAAAAACTATTTATCTCTTGAAATAATGTTATTTCGTTGGAGTTTTTTTTTATTGGATTTTGATTTGTTAATTAAGAAGTTTTTTTGGAACCGTTGATTTTATTAAAAACCGAATTGGTCACAGAACGACTCCATAATGTTTTCGCTTCCTGGAGCACATTTTACATGTTTACTTGATAATATCACGCTATAAAATTGTTTAAAAGTTGATTATCATTTTAATTATAAATTTCTAAAATTGAAGAATAACTAATTACTAATTTCAAAGAACGTTTTTTAAATTAATCATTTAAATAATAAAAAAAATAAACAATTGAAAAAAAATCAGTATTTTTTCATCATAATACATTCTTAGCAACCTTATGCAAAAAACTGCGTATTTTTCTCAAAACGTTGTAAAATGCCTCTGTCAGTCGTGAAACTGACAATAATGTGAATTATCAATGAAAAAAAATGATGACAATATTTACTCACCTTCTCATATTTTGTTAACTTCAGAAATTTATAATTAGCAAAATAATCAATTTTCAAACAATTTTATAGCATGATATTATTGAGTACACATGTGAAATGTGCTCCAGGAAGCAAAAAAAATATGAAGTCATTCTGTGAACAGCTATTCGGAATTAAATAAAATCGGCGCTACCAAAAAAATTACTTGATTAACAATAGCCTCACATTATCAAAATTCAATGAAAACATTACTTTCAAGTGATCAGCTAAAACTATAATTTTTTTGAATTTTTTTATTATTTTTCTTTTTAAGTTTTGTGACGCTAACATATTGATAAAAAAGTGTCTTCATATTTTGAATATATTGCTAGTGTGGCATCCGCTGAACGAAGTTTTTTTTCGTTGAAGCGATTGAAAACTTGGCTGCGATCAACGATGCAACAGGAGCGGTTGGTTGAATTAGGTCTACTTCATGTTCATAGAGATGTACGAATAGATGTTTTAAATGTTATTGAAATGTTTGCAAATAAGAAAAACGGGATAGGATACTGGATTTCATTTTGTGATATTTATTTTTATTTTAACGAAATAATCTTTGTTTTTGTACCTACTTATAAGTATATATCTATATATTTTTTTATTTTATTACATTTTGTATTTTTTTATGAATTTGAATGGAAAAAATTACTTACGTTTTTTATACCTATAAGTAGAGGTATACGAGTTTTCAATGTCATTACCCCCCCAAGTACAATTGCTAGATACGCCACTGCCACGTTCATAAAAAATGAATGGGTAGTTTAGGCGCTACGGTGCAACATTCGTAAATACAAACATACATAGCTTGATAAAATCATTATTAATATTCAATATTGTACTATATTCATCTCATAATTTTCCCCTCTTACATTTGACATCCCACTTTATACGATAGCAAAACAAATCAGATACCCCCACTTTTTGTATGCAACATCCGTCATTTTGATTTTATTCGCATAAAATGTAGCATATGTCACCCGAACCATAATAACTAAATTCATCAAAATCAGATGAGTAGTTTAGGCGGTAGGGTGGAACACTCGTAAATACAGACATACATAGACTGCTAAAATCATTACCCTTCTTTTTCGGCTGTGCCGCAGTCGGGTAAAAATCAGGATCACAGGTTGACCCACGGAAACCTAGGTTGGCGGGCCGCCCACCAAGAATGCATCAAACACGCAGCATGCAACATACGACATGAGGTAAATGTTTTATGTTGCCTAACCGCGCACACCATTGATTTGCAGTAAAGAAAATGTCTTCAAACAAGGAGGATGTTATAGTAGCTTGGAAATATTTGCGAAGACGAAACAAATGAAAAAAAAAATTACCACTCAATATTTTTTTTTGTGATTCATAGAATGAGTCACGAAAGCTTTAATCTGTTGCTGCATATGGTAGGACCTATTATAGAAAAGCAAAATACTCATTAACGGCAGGCAATTTGCCCCCAAATTGTAGTTTCATATGCAAGGGCACTGTTCTATCGCCTTAAAATTTATATTGACTATTGGGTCTTCAGTAGATATATTGTTTGTTTAAACACGCGACAGTTACTGAGACAAAACATGCATAGAATACTGCATGCAGTTTATGTTTTCAAACATGTGCATCTGCACTGGTGTGCGCTTGTTCCGACCACATCCACGTGATTATACAGTGAGCATCATAAGTGTTATCCCCCTATCTAACTCGTTACTGGACTCTTGTTAGGAAAATCGCCGAGACACGTCGACTTTTGATTTCTACAATGTCCATTTTTGTATGAATAGTTTACCCCTACTGGAGGGGAGCAACCCTTTCGAAAAATTTAAATAGCATGGGGTGGTGAGTGATAGCTCATTTGAAAGGGGGTTTTATTCTCTATCCAACCGTGCAAAGGAATTGACATTTGCTCCATTAATTCTCGAGTCATTATTGTTTCAGAATAACAAAAATTAACGTAGCGCACTCATCCTCAGAATTAAAATTCGGCCCTGCATGATATCGGTTTTGGTTCAGACGTCAAGTGAAACTCATTTGCCATATGCTTGGATATTAACTACACGTTTTTGTTGGTGTTTTTGGTGTTTTTGCATCGTTTTCAGGATAAATGGTCAAAACAATAAACTGATATCAAAGAGAGTGCGAGTCACTGTATTCTAGCTGTAAGTTTTGATTGCTATCCATCTTCAAACAATAGTTGTACCGCGTGAGTCAAATGGGAAATGCGAAGCGATTGTTATTTTTGGTGAGGCTCATCGCAATTATCATGAGGCTATACGAATGTTCAATGAACGTTTTCCAGATCGCCCTATTGATAGACATTATTTCAAACATTTAGTGCAAAATAAAAAACGTTCTGGGTGATCAACTACTGGGGAAGATAAACAAGTGGACATTATGGGCGAATTTGTGAATAATCCGTCCTCATCGAGTGGAACTGTTGCCTTGAATTGTGAAGTTTTGCTGACAACTGTATTGAAAGTTCTGGAAAAAAAATCATCCCTATAAAATAAAGATGGTTCATGAACTGACGGACGATGATCCAGACCCCCGTCTAGAATATTGTGAAATTGTATCTAATAATATTTTGCAAAATCCCAGCTATTTGAAACGCATTTGTTTCAGTGATGAAGCTACTTTTTTTTAAACGGTCACGTGCATTGACAAAATGTGAGGTACTGGTCCGATGAAAATCCTCGACTTTATCGCGAAACTCATACTCAGTTTCCACAAAAAGTTAATGTGTGGGCAGGAATACTGGGTGATCACATTATAGGTCCGTTATTTATTGAGGAAAAATGACTGGTGCCCTCTATTTGGAAATGCTGGAAACAGTGATAGATCCACTGATAGTGGCAACTGTCGAAAATAATGAAGACGAATTTGACATGGAAATTATTTTGCAACAAAATGGAGCTCCTCCTTATTTTGCAGTTGCTGTGAGGAATTATTTGAATACTGTTTATGCAGGACGATGGATCGAGCGCCGAGGATCTGTGGAATGGCATCCAAGATCACCAAATCTAACCCCTTTAGATATTTTTCCTATGGGGTTACTTAAAATCTAGAGTATACGAGACTCAGTGTCACTCTATTCAGGAGTTGTGAGCGCGGAGTGTGTGCAACAATTACTCGAGAAACTTAGCAAAGCGTCAGTGCTGAAACTAAAAATAGACTTTATTTTTGCCAGGAGGTCAACGGGGAACATTTCGAACATTTATTGTAATAACAGATGAGGTTAGTGTTAGTTCAGTTGCCTTCCTGTTTGTGGTGTTTTGTTATTTTTAAACATCAATAACTCAACACGTAATGAGGCAAATTCCATATTGTTTGCACAGTTGAATGGAGGATAATACATCCTTTCAGATCAGCTATCACTCACCACCCCATACTATTAAATTTTTTCGAAAGGGTTGCTCCCCTCCAGTTAGGGATGAAATTAGGGGGGGCTACAAAAATGTACATTGTAGAAATCAAAAGTCGACGTGTCTCGGCGATTTTCCTAACAAGAGTCCAGTAACGAGTTACATAGTGGGGTAACACTTATGATGCTCACTGTATTGTTTTTATGCGGCACAAGTCTCTAAGCGGTATTTATCTCATGTCGTATGTTGCATGCTGCGTGTTTGATGCATCCTTGGTGGGCGGCCAGCCTAGGTTGTATATGGAGTTTTACCTTTATATAGTTTTTTTTTCTGCGAACTATTAGTGGTATCTATAAAATAACTCAGCATTTGTTGAATTTTTTTGTAGGTGCTGTTGTAGTAACAGGCTCTTTCATGTGTTCATACTGTCATTTCCATTTTTCTGTTTCTGAAATGTCGTGAATCACTTCTTGATCTAGATTCAAAATATAAAGTATATCAAGACATTGAAATTGGTTTTTATAATGAGATGTTTTATAATTCCGCTAAAAAAATTATAAATACGTGATGCGAGGTGATTATTACAGCGTTGGCTTATTATTGTTTCCTACGTGAATTTCGTCCGGAGATGCTTTTTAAGGCTTTCATTTAACTTCACATTGTAATGTGTGTATGTTTAGTTCAAATCTTGCAAGTGGATTTTGACCATCTTCTTGTTGTCCGATTAACGTGAAATTTGGCAGGTGTTCATAATTCCGTTGACAAAGCATCATGGATTTTTTGCTAGAGAAAAAACGAATTGGCTGCTCCAATATGGCGGACGAGTTTTGTGATTATGGTTCGATTCTATTCAAAATTATTATGTGGGGGTTTTTGGAGACAGAGATCACGAATTTTTCAGATTTAAAAGCTTGCCGCGAAAATAGAATAGGTATAAATAGGATAGAGTTTACCATCTGGCGGGGGTAGCCCCGCCTGCTGCCCGAAGAGAAGCTGCAGCCTAGGAGGAAAGACTCAAATCGTCAACTTCTGAGCGGCACCCTCTATATTGCCTGCAACCAGCATACCAGAGACTGAAGTCAAGAAATAGCTCCCTAACAACCACCGCAGATTTCCAGGAACAAACCAACAAGTCTAGGATCGATTTTGGACAGCCACCAAAGACCAACATTGGATGACTCCATCCGAAAACCTAGCTGCTGGGAGAGAGGAGAGTTGGGAGGTCTGGAAATCTCTGAATAGACTCCGAACCGGAACTACAAGATCTAGGGTCACCCTGAACAAATGGAGATACCCAGTGAGCTCCACCCTATGCGATTGTGGCGCCCCCCAGACGACTTCACACATGTATGAATGCCCGCTGTGCCCCACCCAATACACCCACGAAGATCTGATGTCAGCTCTACCAAACCCAATCGACGTCGCCCAATACTGGGCAAGACATACTTAGTTTGATTAATTTAACAATATCTGTATACCTAACCGCTTATTTACCTTTATGGACTGTAAGTTATATATAATGTAAGATGCTTCTGACTCGAATAAATAAAATAAAAATATATTTAAATTGAACATAATAATTGTAATTATTCTGATTTCTCTAAAATATTAAGATTATTTATTGTGCAGTTTGAAAAGTTCATTCCAGGTCCCACTGATCTGGAAGTGGAAGGAATATTTACTTTATTTCATTATTGCTAGTCTCAATAGAGTTCAATATTGTATTGGAAATGCTGATTTTATTCTGAACCGAATTTTCAATGTAGCCTTCCGCCACTGAATTGGATTTCCAGCCACCATGACGTTTTAATGCAGTAATATCACCACCGGCATCAACTAATACGGTTGCAGATGTCCTTCGAAAACAATGCCCTGTATATAAATTCGGATCAGGCAGATTTAAATATGTTGCTATTTGCTTCCCTTGATTACCAAATCTATTAATACCAATGTTTTGAATTCTGCATTTTCCATTAAAATAATTAACGAAAAAAGACGGGGTGGGACAAATTTTCGGCCGTAGATCCATATATTTTTTACTAATTTTGTAGTATTTGCCGGTAATTGTAAATGTTCGCTGTACTTTTGTTTTAGTTCCTACTACATTAACAATTAAGATTCCATTCATATCTTTGATATTTTCACATTTTAGGTCATGTAGTTCATGCCTTCGACATGCTCCCATTATTCCAGAAATCATTACTACCTAAAACAAAAAGATAAATTAAAAAAAATACAACAATAAGAAATAAAGAAAAGAAGAAAAAGACAAAATTAAATATAAAGCAGGATGACATAGGCTAGCTTCGAACCCCCGTCTCATACTGTAGTCTATAGTACAAATCTAGTGCCTTAGCCCGCTTCGCCACGGGTTAACTTATCAAGTTTTCCCGACATTAATGAAATATATCATGCATAAGTCGACTGGAAAATGTAATCATGACAAAATTTCAAAAAATGCAATGTTAAGTAGATACTTACTTTATAAATAAAAACTTTTCATCGGGATAAACGTTTTTATTTGTTCAGGTGAAAATATTTTTGATTTTTTTCCAACATATCCTTTGGACTTTCGCATTAATAGCTTCTCATATTTAGAAATGTCTATATTATGGTTGATATTTACCAACGATTTTATTATTGAATACTGTGTCCATGTACTAGATGATTTCATAGTTTCCATCAATTCTTGAAAATAAGCAATCAAAACATTTTCGGAGATTGTCGAAATATTATTTGTATTTCTCCAGACCATAAACCGTTGATATAGTTTTTCGTACAATTTCTTAGATTTTTGGGGTGAAATATTTTGTACTGCATTTTCTGCTTTCTCCGATATATGTGGAAGAGTCGATGGTAATTCTTTTATATCGCTGATATCAGACATTTTGATAATATAATTATTGAAATTCAGCTATATTCTACGAAAATTTAATACCTACTGATTTCGACAAATAAAACAATCAGATAGGAATCTAGGACAAACGTCAAATGCACAGCATGCTTGATTGAAAAATTATGAGTTTCTATTGATTAAAAATCTGTATCGTTATGAAAAATCTGTATCATAATGGATCTCATTATGAAACGGATTATGGGCATTTAGTGTATTATTAAAGTACGGGTGTAGAAAAAAGTCATCACTTTAATCCATGTCATCTTGATTACCAACTTCCAGATATTTCCCCTTAATCCTTTGAGGACTACTGGTTATCAGTGAAAACCGTTTTACGTGGTAACCACGGTGTTTAATGCGTTACCTACGCATCATTTTTACTCTGCTTGTCGATTGCAACGATTTTTGGTCGTCTTTAGTGACATTTATGATGCCGAATTGATAGCGTTTCGACCATTTAGTTCCTAGTGGTTAGCATTAGTAACCACGTCCTTTACGATAATGCTATAGATTCTGTAAATTTTTTGTTATTTGAATCTCACTTTTATTTATATTTTTTATTTAATTGAGTTTACACATTTCTATAAGAAAAATGTCATTATTTTGTACTTTCTCAATTTTCGAATTATTCTCAGTTGTACCTAATATCAGAAGAGAGTGAAAATGAAGTAAAAATAATACGACAGATTTTCGAAAAGTTGTTGCCAAATGACAACAAGTTTGAGAAAGAAATCTTAAGAATTATTTTCTAATTTATCGAATTCTCCTGTGGTAATCTGTACTAACCGGTTTTGATTGATTTCTCATTTTTCATGCCAATTTATGACAGACGTCAAATAAAAATATAGTTTGTCAGACAATAAAAACAAAATACCTCAAAATATTCCCGCGGCAATTTTCTGGGTAGAATATTTCCACTATAATAATGTTTTGATTGGCGAAAACCTACATGAATGATTTGAATTGAAAGTTTCAATTGGTTTCTAGAAATGTCAAGAAATAATCGAATTGATTTCGGCCTCAAAGGGTTGAGCCATATGTGAAGTGAAAAATCATAAACATATTTTCCATGCCGATTTTTGTGGGTAGTCAAGACGTCCGCAATAAAAAGTGCTTATGTAAAAAGTTGACAAATTTATTACCCCAACAGTGAAATTAATAATAATAGGTACTCCTTCAGGCATTGAAGAAATCGTCGAACAAGTATCGTTGGGTTTTCTGCCAGAAATATCAATGAATAAATAGAGAAAGGGTATCAACAACTATTTGTAACTTGAAAATAGAAAATGATATTAATGAAACGTTTTGTTCCCATATTTCTCTGAAAAAAAAAACAAAAACGAGTAGAGTCCCTTTACTTTGGTCGACAATACTCCATTATGAAAAAAAACATAGGTATATACAGTGAGCACGTTGGAACAAATTCGTTAAAAGCTTGATATGGCCATTGGGGAAAAAAAGCTCAGACACGTCGATTTTATTTTTCAGTTGCGCATTTTATGGTCTACTCATATTTTTTATGACGTCATCACTGTTCGAGTTATGACGTAATTTTTTTTTCAATGGCAATACCCTATTTTGATAATACCCTCAATGAGAACGCATTTTTCTGTGTATGGATGTCATATTTGTTTTGTTACATAGAGCATTTCCAGAAATTAATTCCGGGATACTAAAATACCAATGTTTCTAATTTTCGTTCCGACGGCGACACCGACTGTAAATATTTTTATCTGATGGCATGTCATAATGACAACGTTATGTTACTCATTTTTTATGATATAAGGAAGCTCATTATGGTACTTATAGTGAGTTTATACAGCAAGTAAAATAAAATAAGGAATAAAATAAAGTAATTTGAAAAGTTAAAACTACACAACATCCATAACAGGTTTATACAGAAATAAAATAAAATAAGAAGTAATATAAAATAAGAAGTAAAATAAAAGATGGTTAGCTTTTATCTTTTATTTTATTTTACTTGACAAGTTGGTAGGCATATGTACATATTGAATAATTTTGACAAATTAACGAGATAGGATGATACATGACATGATATAAATAGCAGCCGTCATCATATTTTTGTTTTCATAACCGGAAAACGGTGTGTTCACTGGCATTTTTTTTAATTTCTTTTTGTCTTTGAATGACTAGATTTTATAATATTGGTAGTGTTGTCAACAATGGCTCATACTTTACTCAATAAACAATAACGGGGACCAAATTTTCGAGTATTCATCATTGAAGTTTGAGGTAACAACATAAAATCCCAAATTTCGATTGACAGCTTTCTTACTTCTTACATTAATTCACTCAGCTCTATAAACACTCTGAAAATTATTACTTCTTATTTTACTTTATTTTATTTCTTATTTTATTTAACTTTCTGTATAAACTCACTTTTAGTCCCATACTAAGTACCATAATGGAATTCTATATGAAAACCATGTGATGGTGAGATCAAAAAAGTTTATTCAATGCATAACTATGTACAAAACTATTTATTATAAATGGTTAAAGAGCAACTACTACAATTTTCAATATTTATTCCAATGGACTCTAGAGTTTTTACATCAGTAGTTGATGCTTTTTAGTAAACTTGTAATCCTGTTTGGTTGTTGGCACCAAAAATTGCTTGATGTTTTTTTCTTTTGCTCTTTCGAATTTTCGATGTAACCTTCAGCAACAGTATTGCTTTTCCATCCATGGCGTTCCACGGTACACAGATCAGCTCCAGAATCGGCCAAACATGAAGCAGACGATCGCCGAAAACAATGTCCGGTATATTCTCAGGGTGAGGTATATTAAAAAAAGTGGCAATGACTTTTGGCATTTTACAAAAGGTGTGAATTCTAATGGGTTGTTTCGTGCATTTCTTATTTTTATAAGTAACAAAAAAACGTCGATGGTTTGTGTTGCAAGGTCGTATTTTCACATATTGTCTGACAAGTTCTACCATATTCAATCCTGGTATATTCCCCGATGTTACAAAAAATTCTCGCATTACCTTTGTTTTTTTTTATTCGGTAAAAGTAATTCTTAAAACCATTCTTCGTACCGATTAAACGCTATTTCATATACACTCCGTGATTTTTTCGGCAAAAGGGAGTCCACGATATTTCGCGTCATTTCTTCCAAATCAGAAGGTAAACTACCAGTTTCAGAATCACTCATTATTATTTAAATTATATTCAATTCTACGTGACAATTGTGTTTGACAGCAGATAAATAAATATTGCCGTTACAACATGACGTTGTCAAGGAAATGGCAAAGCACAGCTCACTAACCTACTAATATTTGAAACTACACATATACTTACTCCTTTAAGAATAGTTGTCATTGTGACATGTCAAAAATGCATTTTTTAATTTTTCGAAAATGTATCAATATAAATGCCATCAGATAAAATTTTGTTTGTAATACGAATCATAAACAATCATTATGGCACACGTCGTGTTATCGGACTCGGCTACGCCTCGCCCAATAACATTCACGACTTGTACCATAATGATCGTCTTATTGATCCTTATTACATAAATAACTAATTTAAAATTACTTTTTATCGGCTTAAATTTTTTGGTACAACTGTTCTAAGAACATGTCTCATCTACATTAATTTGACTTCAAAATCATAGTTAGCTATCAAATAATTGTGGTATAAATAAGTTATCGACATCATCGCCCGTTTAAGCGAAAAGCAACGCATAGAGATTTTGATGATGATAGGTAATGGAGATAAGAACCGTACGCAAGCTGAGGTTTGTAACTTATTTAACAATAAATATCCCGATAGACCTATTACGACGGTGAGCAAAGTCGAAGCAAAATTTATACATTTTGGCAATGTCGGTGATAATTATAAAGGATGTCCAGGCATTACGGAAGATCAACAATTGGATGTATTATTATCATTGCAAGAAAATCCTCATAAACCTACTCGTCAAGTTGCATTGGAGCTTTCAATGTTTCAAACGTCTGTTTTAAAATGCCTAAAAAAGAATAGGTGGCACCCATATAAAGGGCAAGTAATTCATGAACTCAATGAAGATGATTTCGATCGCAGACAAGAATTTTGTGAATTAATGATGGATCGATGTAATAATGATCCGCAATTCATATGGCGGCAATGTGTTTTCTCAGATGCGGTCACCTTCTGCTCAAATGGTACAGTAAATAGGTAGAATTGTAAGTACTGGGCACCAGAGAACCCTTACTGGGCGACGAAAGGGCACCCTCAGTATCCACAGACAGCCAACGTGTGGGTGGGAATAGTTGGTAATACAATTGTGGAACCTTTTTTTATTGACGGTTCATTGAACGGTGACAAATATTTGGATTTACTGCAACATTACATAATTCCACTTGCACTTGCGGCTCTGTACCCACATCCTGAAAATCTTCAGCTACCGGACAATTCACTATGGTACCAGCAAGATGGAGCGACACCGCATTACGCACGACATGTACGTGAATATCTCGATAATATGTTTCCCAATAGATGGATTGGCAGACGAGGTTTTTTTTTAAGTGGCCTGCTAGATCTCCTCATCTAACCACACTAGTTTTTTTTTGTGGGGATACCTCAAATCAAAAGTTCACGTAACAGATCTAATACTATTGATGAACTAAAAGAGAGTATTAGGACCGAAATGAATTTAATTAACGCTGCTACCCTTACTAATGTTTTGCAAGAGTTTCAACATCGCCTTGCATATTGTCAAGAGGCAAATAGTTTGCAATTTGAGCACTTAATTTGATAGTTTAGGTTTATTTAGTCCTGTTGTCATTTATATAAATTACAATATTATGAATGAAATGTCTTTTATTTCTCGAACATACGGTTATGTAACATAAAAAAATATGATATCCATACACAGACAAATGCGTTCTTTTTGATAGTATTATCAAAATAGGGTATTGCCATTTAAAAAAAATATAAAGACGTCATAACTCGAACAGTGATGATGTCATCAAAAATATAAGTAGACCAAAAAATGCACAACTGAAAAATAAAATCGACGTGTCTGAGCTTTTTTTCCCCAATGGCCATATCAAACTTTCAACGAATTTGTTCCAACCTTTATGTTCTCACTGTATACATGTTATTGATATAAGTAACTACAAGAAATTGAAGGCAAACGCCAATTTGTAGGAAACAAAAAAGCAAAACAGTTTTTCTACGAAAGAAGTTTGTGAAAGTGTTAATTTGTAATTTTGAATTGAAAAATACAGTTCAATTAGTGAACAATGACATTTTTCCGAACTACCGCTACCATAGAAAATCATAAAATTCAGATTTCAAAAACCGGCGAGTACTATTAATATCGCAAATGGTCGCACAAAAGTAATACAATTTTTGGATCTAAATAATTCGAGGAATTAATGTCTTTTCAATGCCTCCACGAAAAAACAACATTATTCCGAAACCAGGCCATCACCCATTTCTCACTTTGGTGTTGATGAGAACTACAACATCTGATATCACTTAGTCTCTCGTAGGACCACAAAATACAGACCGTTTGGCGGCAGATGGCCAGGCCTCACGCTACAAAGCATACTTCTTTCTGTTTTTAAAACATCTGTATTTTCACTCAGACAAAAAATCTTGGAATAATGAAAGTGAGTCTCGGCTTCCTGTAAACCCACCAGGGCCGGTTTTACCAAAGGAACGCGCGCGCGTCTAATATGAAAAATCATCAACGTTGGGTATTAGATAAATTTGAATCGAATTTGTCATATGTATATCGCATCCTAGTATTCGATAGAAATATAGGTCCAGGAAAATATTATAAATGTGGCTCATTTTAGCTTCTATAAAACCTTAACCTAATGAATTCCACCTGTAAATCAACTAACAAACATTATAAAAAAATATCAAACGAAAGACGCAATAGCTTTATGATGAAATTATCCCAGTGAAACGATTTCTTCATTCAGTTTGGAAAACTATGAATAAAGCAACCAAAGCTTTAAAATTTATTTACATGGATAAAACAGAAGAGGGAATCGAATAGTATAGGATATTTGTAAAACAATTTCCAGTTGAAAAACCAGCACGAGTGATGGAGAGAGAGAGAGAGAGAGAGAGAGAAAGAGAGAAAGAGAGAGAAAGAGAGAGAAAGAGAGAGAAAGAGAGAGAAAGAGAGAAAAAGAAGTACAACTGCGTAAACATAAGAAGTAGGAGATACATTATTGTAAAAGTGAAAATAGATTTCCATAAGTTATATCACGATGTTCTGAATATTCGAGAAAATTATGTTGATTTGTTATTCACGAAATAGTGTGGCAAAGTGGTATTGCTGTACGGCAACACAATTGAGTCAATAATAAGACACATAATTATGAAAAGTTGAAGTGGACAAAATTAGCTATGAATTTTATGTTTTATTTTTGAATGTTTTACCAACGGGTGAGGAGCTAGAGCAAGTTTAAACTGGAGGGAATTTGCGTATTTCGCAAAAAATCTACGCATATTTGTGAAAAACGCACTATGTACCAATTGAAAGAGAATTACATTTTCTATAGTGTTCATGTAATGTCGTTTGTACGCGAGAAGATGGGCGGCCGTTGGAGCACTCAAGTTAAGGTGGGAGTCGCAATGGACAATTTTCAACCGTAATTAGCGGCTCGCCTTTTTGTTAACAATGAACCTCTGGTTGCAGTGATTGAATTGAAATTTGCCACAGAGATGGAGGAATGATCAATATATGTCATGTGATCCGTGGCAACTCCCAAAACTGGATGAGTACTCTCAGAAAAATACTCAAATCTGAACAAGTTTTAGGTTATGAAGAATTCTATTCTTGAATTTATTTTTGAATTATGAAGAAGTTGATGACATCACTGAGATTATCAAGAATTCATCGAACCAAAAAAAAGTTGGAAAAAGCATCTTATTTTCAAATTTTGAATCAAGTATTCATACTGTGTATAGGTACGCGATTAAGTGGTTTTGGTCCATTTTATGGCGGTCTTAGTTCAGCAACCGTCTGCAAGAGGGCGATTTTACTATAGCTGAAAACATGAATAGACACTGAAAGCCAAGTAGTAAATATAATACTTGGCGTTGCCAAATCTTCATCTCTTCATTGATATTTCCATAATGATCCTATCAATAAATACGACAATTAGGGAATAAAAGCTTTACATATTTGAGAACCTAGAACTCTAACAAACCGGAGTATCATGAAAACCTGTAAAATAGTGATTTCTTGATAATTTTTCCGGTCCCTGGAGAAAGTTATAATTTCCATTTTCAACCAAATCAAATGTTATATAACATTACAGAACGTAATAAGTACAGTTCATTGATTGTGGTACCTACTCTTCTTGAAATTACCATCGAAAAATAATTATATTATAAATATGAAAAACATAAAAAAAATACAAGATTTTATTCAAATGCAATAAAGGGGAATTTTCGTTAGATGTGTGAAGTAGGTTATTCTGTAACAGAATCAAAAACACGTCGCACAAGAATACCAGTTTGTGCTTATTCAAACTGAAAACATTGCGTGGTACTGAAAACATTACGCGGCAAGGTTTTAAATCTGTTACAGAATAATCTACAAACATCAATAAATATCATATTTTCTTTTCAGTGCATTCCAATAAAAGCTTTAAGTTTTTTAAACCATATTTCAAAAAACGCCGTAAATGTCGCAAAAAACTTCATATCAATATTAACTATTGAAGGCATTGAAAAATGAAAAGTTCAAATGATGTTTAAAAAAAATTGTTGATTAACAAATGCGTTTTTGAGCAATAATTTGTTTTAGGAATTGATTTTTTTCTAAACAATCATCATTTTCATCGATGGTTATATTCCCATCAAAAACAGTTATTTAAACAATGGGGGTAAAAAATAAAAAAAATTAATTTGTATGTAGTTTTTATTAATAACAATGAAAATAATCAGGAATAAAAAAAAATCATAACTTTATTTGAATTTTTTTTTAATGCTTTCAATTGTTAATGAAGAAGTGGAAAATATTTTTTTTTATTTCCCGACGGGGATCTTTTTTGTAGCCTTCAAATAATAGACCAAGAAGTGGAGAAATTCTCAGGTTTTTAGTTTGAAAATTATCACGGTTTTTATGTTTATTTCCAACTTGTGAAAATAATTTAATTACCTATTAGAAAAATTGGGTATTTTTTTTCCGACGGATTATTAATTATTCATGGATCCAAATGGTACATAATTTTTTGTATTCCTCAATATTAATATTTAATGGATTACATTTTTTTTTGTTCAAATGAACGAATCGTGGGGTGCGTGCCACCTATCAATTGAAATAATAAATATCGGAGGTAAAATTCCGAGGGGTGGGATTTTTGTAAGGAAATTTCCTGCTCTTTGGAGATCTTTTTTTTCGATTTCAGATATTTGCAACAGTTTTTGAGACATTCATTGAAAAACGAAACCACCTTTTTCCACCGAATTGTTCATAACTTTTGCAATTTTTTCGAACGGGGCTTTCAGAATTTATTCAGAAAGTTTTTCAATGCAATTACGAATCGAATGACAGCTTGATCATAACTTTCGGTGAAGGCAAACTCAGACTAACACAATTATTATAGTTTTTCTATAGCTTGCTAAAAGTACGCGAAAACAACAACTAGATTAGGATATTTCTCATATACTACTAGTATACGCACGAAAAACGCAGGAATAAACAAAAAAGTTCGATTTCCAAACTAGGTCTCTCTCTCTAGAGTATTCATTCAGAAAAATCCGTTCCCACTTGGCCTTTAACCGGCGTAGACAAGGAAGGTGTTTTCGGGGGAAGGCTGCGTGACTTGCTCTAAGCAATACTGCATCCCAAATCTTTGAAACGTTACGTCTAGAACGGCGGGACAACTTCAACATAAAATGTATCATTCACACAGTGTTCTGGGTAGGCCTTGCTACCAACACCATACGCCACCTAGAAGCGGCACTGGTAATTTAAACGCAACAGCGAATCGTCGAAGGACATCCTCAGCCCTGCTACAAAATCTATAATTTAAATTCTCACTACAGGTGATTGATACAGGGTACCCTCATCCATATTCTCATTCTCTATCTATTGGTCTGCAAGACAAATGCATAAATATTACCACAAGCCAGGTAACCAACTTCGGGGGGGGGGTTCAAGTTCAACCATATGGAAGTGTGATTGTAGTAAATGTTGAAAGTAGATATAGGTTATACCTTCAAGTGACACTTCGTCGACATTGGGATCGTCAAAATTCTGGTCGTCCTCCGGATCGTACTGCACGAAGTTGTTGCAGTTATCTTCACAATTTGCACACATATTCGTGCAAAACAGGCCAGTTTTTTTGCAGTCGCAGTTCCTCATGCAGGACTTGCGGCACCTGTACGGCACATGACGGAGGAGGTTTTCAGGACCTCTTGGACAGTGGTGAGAATGAGCGGTAGGCCGCTGACAGTGTTCCTCCATCCCAATTCCTCAGGTATCCTCGTAAAGGTGTCCTCCCTCAACAACAGTCGCGCACCTGCAGATATACTCGCAATAGATGCTGCCGAGCGGCGGCCCGTGTTAGGGGAAGAGTGGCGATGTTTGATGGAAAAATATATGTTGAAAGGAGTCCGACTAGGAGGTTGATATCCTTGTCCACGACAGTATCAATCGAATATTTGTATAATTTAAGAACGACTATCCGTCGATTACTCATTAAGATCTTCCACTACTCGTTCAAAAACACTCGATAGGGAATTTGTTGTACAAAAGTAGCAATTGAAGATCAATAATCTGGTAATAACCCCTGGAGATTTGAATAATCCGAACAAAATATAAGATAACCACATCCTGCAATGTAATATTTGAAGGTAAATTCTAATATTTGGAAATATTCAACCACGAAAAAAAAAAATACATTATTTAGATATTGCGTGCCTCTGGGACGGTGTATCACGGAACATTGTAATTCACCGGGAATGAATGCCCGAAGATTTTTCACTGTTACTCAGGGGCCCGAAAATCAAGCAATGGCGATTTTCGTAACACTACCTGGCATCTGAACAGAAAAAGTGATTTTTCTGTATTACTTTTTCTTCGAGAAATGAGTAAATATGAGTTATCTGCGAAAAACGAAAATGAACGCATTTTTTTGTGAAGTACGTCAATTTTCCTTCTGCTCTAGCTCCTCATACTTTGGCCCTATTTTTTTTTCAGTTGGTTTATTAAATTTTGTTTACTTCAACTTTGAATGGCATGGTCTTTTCGATAAAATGCATAGTTTCGAAGTTACGGGCAAAAAACTGAAAATGATGTGAACATTTCGCTGTTTATTGCGAACATTTCGGAACTATTCAGGAAATTTTGTCAGCAAACTTCAAAAACATATAGAACCGCAGAGAAACCGACTACTTGAATTTTGTTCTCGAGAGGGTCTTTTTCGCTACCATCTTATTGGGTTACAAATACGGTTCAGGATCAGGGCTCGGATGACCCTTGAACCGGCACTGTGAAACATTGGGGATCCGTTTCCATTCGACATGAAACTGAAAATTAACAAAAAATTATTAGCTATTTCAGTTGAGTAAACAAGCATGTTTTTCCCAAACATTTGGAATCTTTATTCCATGAAATTCAATATTGTTGAGGAAAACATATACTTTCGCTTGAAGTGGTGCATTTGTTCGGTATGAAACGAAAATAAACATTCATTGTGTATTCGCAAGATCGCAAAATGGAACAATTGCAGGGCCGATGTAAACTGTTATGAAGGTCATTAATATCTGCTTAAACTTCAGAAAATTTAATTATAGTCAATCTACGAAGAAATCTATTTTCCATGCCAGATGATTAGATTACCAATTAAATAACAAATTTAAAAAAATGGAAAAAATGTGTCTGAGTAATACTTACACACATTGAAAATAATGAAATTTGACTTTATTCAACAAATGTACGCTCACAAATCCCCTCAACTATTTCAGTTTCAAAAAATTAACAAAATAGTATATTGAAGTATAAGTGGATAAAAAGGGCTTTAAAACACGCCAGACCAGTTATCCACGAATACTTTACGCTATTTTTTTTTATTAGTGCACTTTGAAATCATATATGGGTACTGGTATTATTACTACAGAAAATAGAAATAAGAACTAATAATGCAAAATGGTTGAATTCGTGATGTGACATCAGTATACCTTTCGTTGTCATGGAAATGAGAAAAACAGATATTCATTTGCAATTTGTTATCAAAGATCAATATTTGTTGTCACTAGAGCTCAAAAATAAATTATTCTAATATCGATTTTTTTGAATAGTGAGGCAGAATCTCGGTTAATACCGCGAAAATCCAGTGATATATATAAAAAAGAATATGAAAAGATCATCAAATGGATGGAGGAGCAAGAGGTATCACATATAAAACAACGAGTTGTTCGTAATATTTTATTTGGCGTTACAAGGTACTCCTGTCAGATCAATAATCAAAAATTCAACATTTAGACTTCACGTTTCTCGATTTGTTGATGTTGCCATGGTAACTTAAAAAAATGCGCTTTTTTTTTAGTTCGATTTAAACACGCTGAGGCGTTCTTTAAATGGGTAAAATGGGGCACCAATAAAAAAATGGTATCAATAATTATATAGTACATTACAGGGCAGTAAAGTAAGAAATGTCTCAGAATTTTTTTTCTTATTTTTTTTTAGTCTGGTTTTCTATGAAAGCGTGTTTTTTAGTTTTTTTAAACTATTATTTTTATAACTGTTGGTATTGATAGAAGGGTAAGAATTGGTTACAAGCTAGGATTGTAATCAGTAGCAGGTACTCGGTATCGCTGGTAGTGCTTTCTGGAAATTATTTGTGTGTGCTTCTGTGTTTAGCAAGTGTACATAAAAAAAGATTCAAGTATTATGGATGCTGAACAAGGACCATCAAAACGGCGAATATTGGGACCATTATCTTTAAATGAAAAAACATTAATTTTAAACTGTTTAATTTTATTGCAGAATCAGTACAAAAGTGCCAGTGTAGATGAGACTGTTACAAAAGCATATTCTAGGTTGTCCATAGGGAAGTCCACCATCTATAAATTGACAAGAGAAAAGAAAAGTGGAGCTCTTCAACCACCAAAAACAGATCACGATATACAAATATTTAAAGCAGAGGTTGAGGCGTAATGTCCATGTGTTTTACCTAAAAAGTGAAATTCCCACACTGGATAAAATTATGTCTGCAGTTCAAGCTAACCCGGATTACCCAACTTTCTCTCAAATTATATTATCGAAAATTTCAAAACAAATCGGCTTCAACTATACCAAACATAAGAGACAATCTGTACTGTTAGATAAACTAGATATTGCGATTTGGAGAAGAGACTATTTACGCAATATTAAACGAGCTCGAAACGAAGATCGACGTATTTATTACACGGACGAAACGTGGATAAACGAAGGATATACTGTATCTCATCTCAGTATTGGCTGGACAGCAATATTTAGAGCGGAAGGCAAGCCTTCGTCGAAGGAATGTCAACGGGTTTGAATCCACCATCAAGCAAGGGTAAAAGATTAATAATCGTTCATATAGGCAGTTCAGAAGGGTTTGTGGAAAGAGGACTTTTGTATAAAAACGAACCGGTGACTAGCGCGAAGATATGAATGGTGACGTTTTAGAAGAATGGTGTGAACAAATGGTCGATTTTATTTCGCAGGGATCCACTATTGTTATGGACAACAAGAAGATTTACACGAAAGCAAATGGACTAAAGGCAAACTATTGGAGTGGCTTAGCTCAAAAAACATTGTTTTTCCCACTGATCCACTGAAAAAATAACTTTTTCAGTATCGCTCAAATCCACAAAAACAAGTATAAAAAGTACAGCGTTGACGAACTAACCGCTTCACGTGGAATGTCAGTACTTCGACTTCCCCCGTATCACTGCCAGCTGAATCCCATAGAACTAATATGGGCTCAAGTGAAAAATAATGTAGCCCGGAAAAATTCGACCTTTAAAATAAAGGATGTTCAGTTATTATTTGAATGTGTGGTTAGTGAAGTGACCAGCGAGAATTGAAAAAAATTCATTGACCATGTTATTACCGTAGAACATGCTATGTGGAAAATTGACAACATGTTTGAAGTCTTGATTGATCCAGTTGTTATCGACATTAATAAAGATGATTCATCTTTTTCCGGCTCTGAGACCAGTTGCAATTTTTAAGTGGTAAGTTATTGTATATACTTATTGTAAATGATTTTTTGATAATAAGCTGCTGAGTTCGAATTGGTTGTGACTTCATACAAATCATTTTTTGTATTAATTTTAGGCTGCTAGCAATAACATCGTTCTTCTTTGATCCCATTATTTCTCGTTTATTTTTATATAACTAATGACTGCTGCATTTCACGTTTTTATCTTCCAAAATACTATAATCGGTGAAAATACATATCTTACTATTTTTTTACTTATTACCAACTAATTGTTTGAGGAATAACATTCTATAGTAATGTTTAACGTTAACCTAAATATTTTCATAAAATATTCACCATAATATTTTTAACAGAAATTGTACCCCAAGATACACCACTGCAAGGTGCCTGGTCAGAATTTTTCCTTGACAATGGCTTAATTCGACAAATAGGTATTATGCCGGGTGACACTACCTGGCGAATGAAGGAAACAGTTGTTTTGATATTTTTATAAAGGTTCTAAAACAAAATTTGCATTCCACATGAGGGTTTATTACACACCTTTATTTTATGGACTATAGCTGATCTAATAGTTCAATGGGTCATATGCATGTATCACAAAATCTCTTAAAATTGTTTCATTGAACCGTATCTTTTATGAATTTTGAATATTCCACATTATAAAATGAGAAATTTCCCAAGCAAATTTGAATTAGGTAAAATGCAATGTGACCTTATTGTGACATTTGTCGGTCTATCAATGTAACAGTTTCACAAGTATTTGGCTATTTATCATTAAGTTATGTGAACGTCCCGAAAAATAAATACAAGACTGAAGCCGGATTTGTCAGAGCAACATCGGAAAATTTGCCGAGGATAGGTGTCTTCATGATGACAAGTTTTTTCGCAAATCATCCCGATTTCACTGCAAGGTAATTGAATAATTGTTTTGTATTAATGTCTTCAACTTGCGTTTTTTCGTCAGTTTCCTAGTTATTCGCTTGAAAAGATTGAGAAAGTGCATATTCCCCTCAGAAATAATTCTAACAAGTGATAAGCATTTTCTACGACTACGAGTTTCAAGCAGTGTTTGGTTGACAAGTTTTGAGGTTAGAGTCGCAATGGACAATTTTCAACCAATCAGCGACTCGCCTTTTTGTTAACAACGAACGAAAGATTGCTGTTATTGAATTGAAATTTGTTACAGAGATAGACGAGTGATCAATATATGTAATGTAATCCGTGAAAACTTTCCAAAAAATTCTCAAAACTGAACAGGTTTGAGGTTATCAAAAATTATATTCTTGAATGTATTTTAGAATTATAAATTAGCTAATGACATCAATCAGATTATCAAGAATGTATCGAACCAAAAACAAAGTTGGAAAAAGCATCTAATTTTCGAAATGTTAATCAAGAATTGATACTGTGTATCGCGATTTTGTGCGTTTTGGTCCATTTTATAACGGACTCAGTTCAGTTATTGACTGCAAGAGGGCGATTATACTATAGTCGAAAACACGAATGGAAATTAAATACCAAGTAGTAAATATGATACTTGACGTTGCCAAATCTTCATCTCTTCATTGATATTGTCGTGAATTGGGGTTTGTTCACGACTAACTAGGTAGATTCTGACCCTTCAATGATTGAAAACACTTTGTAAAAAAGTATAGAAAAATATTTATTGAAATAAAACAATTAATTCAATGAATTGCAAATGAAAAACGAAACAATGAATCCCTTCTAGTACCTAGTTATCAATTACAAATGTATAGAGCTTACTTACTTACATACAGAAATAATTGTGGACTAATTCCAAAAACCATAATCTTCAAATTGGAAATAGGGCTTCTTAACCTTTCAAGTCTGTACGTGCCCCCATTTCCCAATCTCTTTGGGCACGGCCAAAGCCCAACGTCGACTCCCCGATCAAACCATCAGTCGTCACTTTTAAAACCTCTTGTTTTTGTTTGGCACCAATTCGTGTTTTGCAGAATAGCAACATTGTGACCCACTTGGAAATTATACTCATTGATTTACTCTACGGGGTGTTCGATACATTTTTGACAATACCCCCCCGTCCAAAATCGCGCGCCCCGAGCGATAATATTTCAGAACAACTGATGATTCGATACAGGTTTACAGGTACCATGAAACTTGCAATACAATAAAAATTACAATTATAACAAATTACAATACGAATTACAATACAATTATTCAAATGGAAATCTGTGGAAGACGTCCGCTTGCACCATCTTCTCCTGGATTCTCCTACTCCTTGCTGTATCTTCCATCTGACTGGCTGGTTTTTCTGGACGATACTGTTTCATTCCCTAGAGCTCGGTGTAGCATGACTCGTCATTGCCTGAGGTCAACTGGCTTGGTGTGGACAACTTGGCTGTACTGGACCCAGTACGCTGTGCCCAATGGTATTACTTGGCTAGGCCTGGTAAGACTTGGTCCGATTTGGCTTGGTTATCAACTGGCTGGTACTGGACCCAGTACGCTGTGTCGCCATGGGACCAGCTGGAATTGGTATGGCTCCGCCTGACTGTACTCTGCATAGCTCGATTCAGTTGGAGTGGTCTGGGCAAGGCTCAGCCTGACTAGCCATGGCATAGCTTGGCCTGATTGGGCTCGATATGGTTCAGATTGACTGGAAGTGGGATAGTACAACTTGACATAACCAAGACCTGTCTTGACTGACTTGGTTACCATGTTTTCGTTTCATCTTCTCTGGACTTCTCTTGGAGTAGTACAAGGCTTACGACTCTTCAGCATTTCTTACAGGGGTTATTATCTATAACAATGAAAAAAATTATCAAATTCTGAATATAATACTACCATCCAATTACATGACAAATACCGTGCCCCAGAATATACAGAAAATAATCAACCTCATTACTAACAAATCCTTGTCTATAGCATGTTTCCTAAATTCCACATATAATCATTAAATAAATCAATTTATTCCTTTTCATGAAAAACTCTTCAAATAGTATAGTAATATTTCTTTGTTTCGATAATAAACCCATTACTATTTCTTAAAAACATATCTTATTTACTTTCTCACTCTGAAAAACCATCCGTTTTCACATTGCCATTGTAAATTTTTGTAATGTGATATCCTGAAATTCATTGCCTAGGATTGAAAACAGGATACAACAAAACAATTTCACACTCGCATTTCACATTTAACCACCTTCATTCATTTCCATCCTACCTCATTCAAATACTCATCCAATAAAATACTGTGCACAGTTTCTCTACTAGTTTTATACTTCACCTTTCAAATTGAATCGACATGTCGGCCATGGCCTTATTTCCTTGTTTCCTTTTTCCATAAATCATCTCCTTTTTAAGATCAAAATCTCATGACCGAAATATTGTTCGTGCACATTTCTTATCATGTACCTAAAACATAAAATTGAAATCAATTAATTACGCTTTATCACCATGGATCGTTACACATCAAAATGCGGCTCACGTGAATCACATCCGTTTCCGCATTCTTTATGGCCCTTAAATTTAGTAATAACAGGGTGTGAATACCTTAACTTTTTCCCCCAAAACTTCTACCAAAAAAATTGTTTAGCTTCCTCCTTCCATATATATTTAATACAATTCATAATCTAATAAATTATACTCCAATAACACATGTAGGACTCCCGAGTCGCGGGACTTTTACTCCGCGAGCTGGTGTCCTTCCTCCTGGTAGAGGAATTCTGCGGCCCTCTTCTACAGAGCCAAAAGCGTATAAGACACCTATCTAATAACACGAAAAGTACCTATAGCGGGCGCCATGAAAACGCCCAAAAATTGCTTAACAAACGCGACTAAATCGCCTGTACGAAAGAAAAATCACACATTAAAATCGCCAACACACTGCAGGAACTACCGTCCTACTAAATCACATTGTAGGATATATCTGCAGACCTCCTCGAACAGCATCTCATTTGCCGCTATCCGCTGACCACGCCCCTATCCTGGAGAACCTCTTATCTCCATGAAAAAAAATTATCCACTATGGCCCTACCTGGACCTCCGTATTCTCCCAATCATGGTCCTACTTCGACCTACTCTATGCCCATTTCCTATAGAGCCTCCTATTTCTAAAAGAATCTCCAATGTGGTCGTACTTTGACCTATTGAAACAACATCTTCTTCAATCCTCATAATTGTCCTGCCCTCTTCAGCAGAACATCTCCCCGGGCCCACCTTTTCTCGGCGCCCACAGCAGCTACAAAAAGGCAACTTACTCTGCCTGCAGACTAATATCGCTATAACAAAACTCATAGTTGTCGACAAACAACTACTTCCCGGGCACACACCCTGACAAACATTAAATTGCATTCAGCAAATATTCATTTTTACTCAAAAATCATCTCTTACACTTTTATCGACTGCTGACATCCAGCAGCCTCAAAATAATACATCGCTTTTTTCAGTAACTGGTTCTACCGGTAGCAAAAATTCTTCATCGAAAGCTCCTAATTTCATCGAAACAGCTCCTACTACTTAATCCTGCTTTTCTCAGCAGCTCACGAAATCACCCTCAATCAGGAGCAAAACAAAATGCAAAATCCACAACAGCTTCTTCCAACCGCTAAAATCTTCAACACGGGCTGATTGGGGCGCACTTTCCACTCAATACGGTCCCTATTCCTCACAACTGCCCTTCCTAGCCACTCACAAAAATATTTTCCATTTGGGCCTAGAATTTCTCCAAAATCTAAATTTTTCATCCACAAAAATTTCCAAAAACAACCGCTTTCTTCTGGCTAACAAGTGTTTTCCCCAAAATAACTCCTTGTCTCATTCCTAAAATAAAAGAATCAACCATTTATCCCCAAAACCTCCTAGTGTAAGTCTCCCAAATCTCCTGTAAACATCAAAATCCTGTATCAAAATAATTCCCCAAGACCTGAAAAATGATCTTGAAATTCGCTCCATCAAAAATCATTTTCCCAATCGAAAAACAACTTTTATAAAAAAATCACTACGAAAAACACATACACAAAATATTATTTTCCAGAAATTAAAGCGTTAGAATAACTTTTGCATCAATAGCGTTTACTTATTATTTCCATCAAAAAAATCGTGTTTATTTTACCATATAGCGTACCTTCGTCAAAGTTATTATTCAAAACGCTATTGTTGCACATACCTACGTAGAAGCGATTCATTTACAATAAAACATATGGGTCAGCAAATTCTACCTAGCTGTACCGGAATCTAGGTCAAGTTCGAGTCCTACTGTGAAATTGATGACTGAATATATTTATTTTCTCAATATACTTACAAATAGATTACAAAATTAAAATTGATCCATTATGAAGAATGGATCCACACAAAAAAAACACGGCACCTCCACCACTTGTCGTGAATTGGGGTTTGTTCACGACTAACTAGGTAGATTCTGACCCTTTAATGATTGAAAACACTTTGTAAAAAAGTATAGAAAAATATTTATTAAAATGAAACAATTAATTCAATGAATTGCAAATGAAAAACGAAACAATGAATCCCTTCTAGTACCTAGTTATTAATTACAAATGTATAGAGCTTACTTACCTACATACAGAAATAATTGTGGACTAATTCCAAAAACCATAATCTTCAAATTGGAAATAGGGCTTCTTAACCTTTCAAGTCTGTACGTGCCCCCATTTCCCAATCTCTTTGGGCACGGCCAAAGCCCAACGTCGACTCCCCGATCAAACCATCAGTCGTCACTTTTAAAACCTCTTGTTTTTGTTTGGCACTAATTCGTGTTTTGCAGAATAGCAACATTGTGACCCACTTGGAAATTATACTCATTGATTTACTCTACGGGGTGTTCGATACATTTTTGACAATATTTTCATGATGATGAATGTTGGCCGTGAATTTAAACTTAGCGCGCCAAAGAAGTCAGTATCGATCCTATCAAGAAACACGAGAATTAGTGAATAGAAGTTTGATTTTTCATTTAATTTATATCTTATGGGGTTATTTAAAATCGAAAGTATATTTCAATAGATCAGACAATATTGCAGATTCAAAAGTTAGGATAACGGAAGAAATTAACAACATAACCCCTGACAAAATATTGTACGAAAATCTTAATATCGACTTGCTTATGTCAAGAAGTGAATGGTAATCATTTTGAACATTTGATTTAGATAAATTTGAACATACTTCATCGCAGATCTTGAAAACTTGCTGAATATAGCAAATAAAGTCATTCTGGCTGGGGACTTCAACGCGCGGAGACCTGAGTGGAATTGCCACACTCAAAATAATAAAAACGGTACAACATTGTGGGAATACTCTCTGAACAAAGAAGTTGTCATAGAATACCCTGATGAACCAACTCTTTTTTCTTATAATGGTTCGACACCGACCACAATCGATTTGGTTGTCAGTAAAAATGTTACAGATATAAGCAAATTGGTTACTATAAACGCTATGACCTCTGGATCACGACCCAGTCGTATTCAAACTTTGCAATAAAAACAACCCCAAAAACGTCAGGAAAGTATTTTTTTGCGCAAGAACCGACTGGGTCGGGTTCAGAAGGATTCTCAACGAGAAAACTATACTTACTAGATCACTGACGGGAGCCGAGCTGGATGGGGAAATGGAAAAGTTCATATCCAACATCCAGGAAGCGCGAGACAGAACAACCAGATCGATTGTGGTACAAGAAGACAAGAGTGTCCTGCCACAGTTCGTCGTTAACTTAATATCTCAAAAAAAAAACAGAGAAAAACGTGGCAGATAACGAGAGACCCGATACGAAGGGAAAATCAAAATGAAATAGCCGACAGAATAAGAAATAAGATTGAAAAGCACAACGATGAATTGTGGACCAGGAAGCTTGAGTCTCTCAACGTGGGGGACAATTCTCTTTGGAACATGTCCAAGAAACTACAGCGACGTTCTGAACCAATGCCTACCATTGAGAATGG
Source organism: Gonioctena quinquepunctata (assembly GCA_018342105.1). Lineage (NCBI taxonomy): Eukaryota > Metazoa > Arthropoda > Insecta > Coleoptera > Chrysomelidae > Gonioctena > Gonioctena quinquepunctata. The sequence continues at coordinate 78,669 of JAFIRS010002354.1, read as the reverse complement.
TCCATCACGGGCGGTGACGGACCATCACAAAGCTGAAATATTTGGAGAGTATTTCTGCATTGTTGATACAACCGAAGCCGATGAAATAGAAGAACAACGTAATTCTTCTGAAATAGCTAAACAAATCCATGAAATGCCCCCGATTGCAATAAACTCGAGAACAATTGCTAAACTGTTAACGGAAAGATAGAGTGGACGAGTCGGACGCTGTGAGGTATCTGGAGGTACAACTGGACAAGCGTTCAACATCATATGAACATACAAGTTTAGTCATACGAAGAACGTCAGCGGCCATTGAAAGAACGTACCCACTGATAGTAAGAAATTCCAAGCTATCAGTAGAAAAAAAACTTCTTATTTATAAACAGATCATATGGCCAGTAATGTTATACGCTTGCCCGGTGTTTTGCAACCTGCCAAAAACATCAATGTTGCGCTTGGACAGGATGCAAAATAAGGTGCTCCGTATAGTAACACGAAGCGATAGATATATCCGACTGATTGAGCTGCGGGAGTTGGCTAATGTACCGCCAATTCAGGACTATATAAAAAATATATCTTATAAATTTTATAAGCATTTTATATCAAAAAGTCCATTATCTAGGGACATAACTTCAATAAGATCGTATCACAATGAGCCCAGAAAGCATGGCGGGCTCATTTATCAAAAACTGGACATCTTCCACGAGAGGTTCTAGATACAAAGGAAGTCTAACAGGTAAGTATACACTTTGATTATTACAATAAGGTGTATCTATCCAAGTACGGACTGAGGTCTGTCATAAATCTATCTGAACCTGGTTTTTTGCCTTACTTTCACCAGGCTGTGACTACAAACTAAACACCCCTAACGCTAGATATCTCAAGTAATGTTCGAAATCGAAAATCATGAAACTTAGGTATACGCATAATGCAGGAGCCCCAATAGCAGAACTTTAATATTTTAAAACTTATAAGAATCGTATTAGGAATTCGCAAACACCGCGAGACGGTCCCCCACTGCCCCCTCAGGGAGCGTGCGTGGCGCTAAGGAATCGGAAAACATATTCTTTCTATGGCAACATAGGAGGACTTATGTAACTCCCTTACTCTTCCACCTACTCCATCTTCCACCTACTCCATTATTTCCTTCATTCTAGGTAAAGTATCAAAATTTTACATTTTCAAAATAAATTTGCTCGAGCAAGGTGCCACACGACCCCCTTTTTTATTTAAAAATTTTGAGGAAGTGCACATAATCCAGAGGAGGTACAAGAAGGGGTAATATTTTTATACTGTAAATTGTCAAATTGACAATGGAAATCGACCTTTTTCAGGTTTTTTTAAACAAATACATAATAACGCTAAAAATGAATTTATTCCATACCTATGGACCGCACTGTAAATATTAGATATTAAGATTGAAACCCAAGTGGGTACTGTCTATATCCTTGTGAGCTGGTTATACTTCTTCCTTTTGATTTGAGTCAGATTACAAAGAAATATTAGGAAGCGTTTAGGGAGATTCGGTCCTTTACTAACTTTTGATTAAAAAGTTCAAGGTTTATACAAAAATGGAAATGCTGTTTTTTTTTCCAATTAAAATGTTCAATTTTTTCTGACACATGATTCGTTTGCGTGATTGATGAAAATTTCTTAATCAATAAACAAATTCTAAAATCTACTGGCAGCGCATCGTTTTATTTTTAAATTTGGATATTAATGTTGGTGTATCTTATTATGAGCCATTTGATTCGATTTCAGTAATAATATAAACCTATTATTCATTCATATTTCATAACAGATATAAGTACTTATTGTATTTCCATCTATGAATTCGATTCATAGCATTGGTTTTGTACAAAAGGGAAATGATAAATTGACGAGGAAAATGTCACAGGGGATAAAGTGATTTGGAGCATCAAACGTTGTTGGATACGAAGCAGTATTCATGATTCATTTTTTTGGGAAGGGATCATCCACTATTGACGTTCTTGTTCCCAAGTGGATTATTAACTGTCCATTGCAATGAAAAATTTGAAACGAAAGCTTTGAAGTATGGGGGTATAACGAAATATGGAATGACAAGAGCAGTGGCGTGGGAATTTGGGTGCTCGATGAGAGTTTTTCTGAGATGAAACATTTGACATTTTGATTTGCTCATTATCTCGATAATTTTAGTTTTCCGGATATGTGTAATGGGCTCCACAGAACATCGAGTAATTTGAAAATACATTTGTGGAGAAGACTTTGAGTGTTTCTTCCCAAAAAAAAAAAATAATTTTTGGTTGAAACTGACGGAATCGTATTCAAAGAAGAACTCCTGAATAAATAGTACTTGGGAAAGAGTATATGGGCAAGAGGTTACCGATGAAGCTTTTTCATGAATTCCATATTGAAGTGTGGTTTTTTCATACACACCATAAAAGAAATGAACAAGGAAAATAAAAAATTGGCAAACATAAACCATATTGAAACCATTTTTGTTCATTTTTCCAATACATGTTTCATTATCCGAATTTTGGAAAAAGGTGATTTTGTCCAAGTATAGTTTTATGATTTCAAATATATTAATTTGAAACTCATAAAAATGCGTATCAGAGGATTGATTTGGTTTCTATCTTCTTTAAAAATTTTCCAAAAAACTCTTTATTTCACAGCCACTTGTTCTTTGTGAACGGTTTTATTCCTATTATTACTTACAAGCTTTTATTTAGTTTCACCTGTCCCGATGTTTGTCATCAAATCTTGCAAGTTAAATTTGACCCACTTCTAGTTGTTCGATTAACGTGAAATTTGGCAGGTGTCCATTGTTCCCGTGACAATGCACTATGCAGTTGTTAGAGGAAAATAAAACGAAATGGCGGCTCCAAGATGGCGGACGAGATTTGTGTTTATGGTCCGATTCGATTCAAAATTGGTATGTGGAAGTTTTCAGAGTCGAAGATAATGAATTTTCTGACAAAATTCATAAAATCAAAATGGCGGTTCAAGATGTCCAACGATTTCTGTGATTATGGTCCGATTCTATTCAAAATTGGCATGTGGGGGTTTTCGGGGTAGGAGATTATGAATGGTTTATCAAAATTTACGAATTCAAGATGGCGGATGAGATTTGTAATATTCCCTAATTATTCTAATAATCACAATAGTGGTCATGTTTTCTCACAAAAATCACGATCAATAATTAGATGTACCATAAATATTTTTATAAAGGTACCCGAAATGTTAGTTTCAGATTCTTCATTCTGCATAATATATTTTTCATTTTATTTAATTTCGCAAAATATTTCATTTCAGAATAAAATATTCAATTTTAATGTGGTTACTCATTTGTTCAAAAAACAATTCCACTAGGTGACCCCCACAAAAAAAGTTAGTCAATAAATAAGATAGAGAATGTAATAATGTAATAAAAATATTATCTTCAGAAAATGCATCAACCCAACAAATGTGGACAGTCCGTCTATCGGATACTAACATGCTGAGAAAGAAACTACTACTATTACACGTACAATTGTCTTTACACGAACAAGGAATTGTCTTTAATCGTGCAGAAATATTTCATGAAATGGATGAGGGACCTCTCAACTTTGTCGAAATAAAAAGCGATAGAACATCCTCAAATAAAACCGCCAGGTGAGCTGATGTAGTCCAAATAAGTCCTTTTCCAGTTTCAGAGTTACTGAAGCTCAACTCCGCTTCCCCAAGGGTAGCAAATCTGGGCTAGTGAATCATCCAGACGTCAAATTTACTCAAATGTAACTCTCAGAAAAGAAGTGGTATGTCAAAAAAGCCTTTTTTTAACTCTGATAATTGGTAAATTTTCCAAATTTTTGGAGGTTCGCCAAAGATTTTCCAGGAGGTAAAACCTTCTTGCATTTGGTTTCCTCAGTTCCTCGAATGTCTAAGAATGAGAAAAAAATATGCAAGACGTTTTCCTTCAACATTTTTAAAAATAGACTACTAAATCTATAAACTGTCCAATTCTTTATTTTTCAATCTAACAAACAATTTCTATGACTGGGTTTTCGTCTTGGGAATGGATTTTACCACTCCATGACTCCCAAGGAACAAGATGGAGAGAGGTTACAGAGTTACGTCAACACAGGTGCCTAAAAATAAAAATAAAATAGCTATTTTTAGGACAAGTGAGTAAAGCATAGCATTCAATCACGAGCCTGGAGTGATCGAATGCGCTTTACTCGCGAGTTTAAAATCTGATTTTTTCCATTTTTGCAGAAATTAAAAGAAATTGTTGGAAAGGATAACATTTACATATTTATTTATCACTTTTTAGAATATTACAAAATTGCAACCAGGCTCCTAAGAATAAAAATCTGCGCTACCGTTGCTTGTGTTGCATTCAATTTGGATACCAGCCTAACTCGACTTTTTTTCATTTTCGTGACTAAAATGTGACACATATTTCAACTTAAATTAGTGAGAGAAATGGTACTTTTAATCACTAGTGATTAAGAATAATTTTTTCACAAGTGTTTAAAAGTGTTACATAGGTTACCAATAAACAACCATCATACACATTGCTCATAGCGCAGCAACGGTGTTGAATAACTCGTATCGAGTAGGCTGGTTTCAAAATTAAATGCAACACAAGCAACGGTAGTGCAGATTTTTATTCTTGGTGGGCTGGTTGCAATTTTGTTTCGACGAGACAATAACACATTTGTTATTTCTTGCAACAATTGCAAAATGATTCCCTTGGATTTCTGTGAAAAATCAGATTCAAAACACTTTGGCTCGCTGCTTCGGGCGCTCAACATCCAGGTTTCTGATTACGCTCCACTTACTTGTCCTAAAAATAGCTATTCTGCACTTTCTTCACGACAGGTGATTTCGAGCTGTATCTCCAATGGCTATAATTTTAAGAGTAGAACGTATTCAGACAAATGACACGTACCAGGGGGTTTGAGGGGCTCAGGGAACATGTTTACCATAATGCAAGAAAATATAATGATCAATCAAAACTTCGCTGTTTCGCGGTTCTCAGAATTAAGCTCGAAAGAATTTGAAAAAAAAAATTGAGGTTTATTGATTTTTTTTCAAATATTCATTTCGAATTTTTAACCATCATAATTCGTTTAAAAATATTATAATACACTCGTCATGCACATGTGTGCAAGAGGTTACATTGGACTATATATATAAATATATATATATATATATATATATTATATATATATATATACTTCCTTTCCTTCCCGTTAATGACGAATGTATAATAACATTTCTTAACAAATAGCAGTGATTCAAAATTCGAATATAATTTTTTTTCTTCAAACTTGACCAAATTTTGGGAACCGCTGTTAGCCTAACCTCAGCCAGATGCAATGGACATTTGAATATGTGTAAATTTGAACTGATTGTTTGAGAAAAATAGAAAAAGATTCTGAGAATCTTCATTAACCTTTGTTACAGGCTACCGGCGTATTCAAACTGTGCTGCTGCGTCAATTTTACACTAATGGAAACAAACGAATCTCGTTATAACCAAATTGGCAGATGAAGTCAAATCTAGTAGATGTAGTCTGCATACTTCACAGCACTCAATACACCACAATGATCAAAAAATCATTTGTATGGTATACACACAGTTCTCTTATTTTGAGAAAAGTAAACATGTCGACAACTGAGCCGACAGATGAGCCTCTAGTGGCCGAAGAAAGCTGTCTATGAACTATTGGAACGTTTTGGAAAACTATCGTGTTGACTCGAAAGTACTACTCCCTCCCCTTCTCTGACTAAATAGTTGTTTGCATTATGTGCGCAAATATGAATTGTGGAAGTATTCAAGTTCTTTATGATTATTGACATAGGTGGTTGTTTTGTAATATAACAATCAGCAATATTCGAATTTGTGCGTGACGATGTCTTATTCAAGTCGGTGTTTGCAGTAATAAGATAAGTATTTTTTTAAAGTATAACGGTTTTATTGTGAAGGAACATAATAATGATGCAGATAATGTACTGAAAGCTAATAATTAGGTAGGTACCAGGTACCAGTCATCACACCACTCTCCTCATCAATATAGGGCATTGAATAGTCTAAAATAAAATCGTACCTGGTACCTACCTAATGACTTCTCGGCTTTTACTACATCATCTGCATCATTATTAAGTTTCTTTACAATAAAACCGTTTAACTTAAAATTATTTTTTCATTTATTTTATTCTCAAGTTTGAACTACTTCATTCAGTTACTTAATATTTTTAATTCTATGCAGTTCATTTAGTACCTCATTATTACAAGGTTTCATTCTTGTCAGTTTGTTGCAATCCAACTCCTCAATACACAATCCTTCCAAAGACTCAACTCGAGTCAGTGCCATGTAAGCTCATCCTCCCTCAAACAATTACAATCCTACATACACAACTGCGTGGTCGCCACTGCTGCCTTGCATTTTGTGGACAGTGGAAGCCCATGACAACGATACGAAACCTTGACTTGAGTGTGGGATTCATGCTCGAATCACGATTCTGAGTTGACAAAGTTCTTTGTTTTGATTAGATTCCTAGGTTTAAGTTTTAATGCATTGACTGTCTAAACTGTTTTATCGTTCATATGCACCTATATTGCTTTGTTTTAAACTCATGATAAATGATAATGTATTGGTTTTACAGGATTATCTTGTCTTCGTTCACTGAAAGTGAAAATAGGTCGAAATAAATTAAATACTTTTAAAATTCAAATAAGATATAATTACTATTTTCAATGGAATAATGCATTGTATTTCACATAAAAACAAAATCTCAAAAAAAATTATTGATTTCGTCTTACAATATTTCAAATGAAAATCACTCAACAACCAAAAATTTCATTTTTCCATTTTTTCAACGAACATTCCTAGTGGGCTCCAAACGTTAAAACAACAATATTTGGCTTTCGTTATTGCTAATTGCCTTTGTACCTAATATTAAAAATTATATATTTTTTTATTTAATTTGTGGTGTCAGTTTGGCACAAGAATATGGATATTCAATTTCAATGATTTCATTATTATTAATAATGCCGTCTGGATTTGCTCCAAAGTATGAATGTTTTTAATAAAAAAATTATCCAAATTCTTTCGCAATAGACTCATTATCTTTTCCCCATTTTTTAACAGCTGATCCATGAAAGGATGAAAATATTTTGTTACGAACAGTCTTTTTTAGATCTGTTGTTTTACGTAATTTGTAAAAGGTTAAAAAATTTGAAGCCGTGAGCATATTACTTCGATATTTTATCTACTCCAGTGGATATTTCAATTTTACAAATATCCTCTATTGATTCTGGTAAACTATAGAAAAATTGCAATTTTTTTAGACGCGCCATTTTTGCGTTTCTTTATTTGAGAGCCTTTGGCTTTTCTTCCACATCTGCGTTTGCTCATTTGAGTAACAATTTTTTTTTCTGTGAATCATGGGAACACTTTTACTTATACAGTGTAGGAATATAGTTATATAGCCTATTTTATAAAAAAATTGGCTGCAGCTGTATACTGAACATTATAACCATTTTACTGCCAAATTGACTTATACGTCTCTGCAGCATTATTGGCCATATTCAATATTGAACTTTGGCTGTTTTGAACTAGTCTGTTACCAGCAGATATGATGTCGTCCACTACTCCACATTCTTCTATTTCTGTCACATAATATCTGTCATTTTGTTCTCTTTTACAAAAATATTGTGCACAATTGGAATATCTTCCAAATGTGTGGTAAGGAGAGTTTCTAATGTCTGCAGTTAATTGCTTCACGTTTTCATCAATCACACTGGTATTTTTTTCTGTGGTAATTCACAGCTGACTTAATTCTCACTCTTGACTCCAAAATACTATGACTTAATATTTTTTTAAATTCTTGGACTTACTATTTTGTTTTTCGAACTGTATTTTTTCCTCGCAAGATCATGCAAGCTCGAGCACAGATAGGATAATATTTACTTTTAAAAGAAACATACAAAACTTTCCAGTTTTCGCCCCAAATATGCAAGCAAGCCTGTTAAAAATAAGTGCATTCAAAAATGAAGCCTTCATACGTTATGTCAAATATTAAGTGATCCGTAAAAAATGTGTCTGAAGTAGGCCATAGAAGAATCCTGCACGTCGGATTCTTCACAATTATTTCTCTTATCTCTGACGGTCATGGTCTACTTCATACATTTTTGGCATAATTTGGCTATAAAAAAATTCACCATTTACAAATATTCTTTATTTGGTATCCATAGCAACGCCCAAGTGAAGCGATTAATACGAATTTATTTGTACGGCTGCAAGCATTGAGCATTGTTATGTTTGAAATCGCACAATTCCTTTTAATTCTGAAGAGAGAGGTTAATACAACTTTGTACTTTACAGGTTATGGGAATTAATATTCCATTTTATATCTGAAACTACTCAATCCTCAGTCTAGAAAAAATATGGTAGCTAGAACTGTTCTTAATTTTACAGGAAAACGATAGTGTTGATCCTAGATCTTTCAGTTTATTTAAAATTCCCAAAAAATAAAAAATATTTTTTGGTACAAAACATTTCGTTACGCTGGACACACTTGAACTTAACTGTCTTTTTATCAGATAAGAAATCGTTCTGGAAAACAATCCGAATATTACACATTTAAATACATCTCATTCGATAAAGCACGAGGATATAATTTCATATACAGGGTCATACAAAAGTACTTTGACAAACTTCAGGAGGTGATTCCTCACAATATTCTAATATGAATTGTCCAAACAAATATATGTCCGGAAACGTTCCGTTCCCAAGATACAGGGTGTTAAAGTTTTATTTTTATTTTCGTTTTTTTTTTCAAATAACTTTCGAGAAACTGACCTTAACTAAACGAAAATTGATATTGAGGAGTTTTTTGAGGTGTCAAATTCGATCCTGATGTTATTATTGCTCTTACTCGTAGGGGGCGCCACCTACACGTCTTTCTATTTTTTGAAGATTCATAACTTTTTTGAGCGTACCTACTTCTAGCACATTTTTGAGTAAAAAAATCAATTCCCTTATCATATCTACGTGAAAAAGCTACCCTTGTTACAGGTCTCTATAAGCCACCGTTTTCTAGATATTTTGACTTGATAATCGATGAGTGTTGACGTTATTACCATTATTTTGCATTTTTCACAAGAATGCTTAGGAAATTAATTTGACGTTTAAGTAAACAGTTTTGTTAATTTGTAGGGGGCGCCACCTATTGTATTTATTTTTACTCGTTTGAAATACTTATTTTTGTATCAAGGGTGCAAAATCTGTATTTGTTTTAATAGAATTTGCAAGAAATGTGAACATTTTATTTCAAGAAATTTTGAATATGTGGAACAAAATAAAATAAAATGAAGAAAACTAAATTGTATTCAAGTAAATTGTTCAATCTTCAGCAAAGATACAGGCATTTAGTCTTCTAGTCATTGAATCTCGTACCCGCTCAAAAATTATTGGTGTGTTTCTTATTGTTTCACAGGCGTCTACTATTCGGTTTCTTAGATCTTCCTCGTTCGCTACTGGAGTTTTATATACTAGTGACTTCAAATGTCCCCAAAAATGAAAATCTAGCGGGTTCAGATCTGGGGACCTTAGTGCCCACGCGGTTCTTCTGCACCCCTACCGATCCATCGATCGAATTTCTAATGGTACATTCTGAAATAGTCCCGGCAATTCATTTTCTAAAAAGTCTCTGTAAGTTGCGCCATTCAGTCGGAACGGAAGAAAGAAAGGACCTATCGAGTAATTATTAATCATTTACAGAAAATTGATACTGATAATGTCTTTCACTAACTGCGTGCGGATTTTCCAGAGCCCAAACATGGTTGTTATGAAAGTTTGTGATAGCATCCTGGGGAAAGTTTGCCACGTCCGTGAAGAGTACGTATCTTGAAAATTGAGGATTTCCAGTCAATGTTCTCAAAAACCCCTGACACATAGTAATGCGTTGGGGAAAGTCTCGTGGAGAAAGAGCTTGTACCCTTTGAATATGGTATGGATAAAATTGTTGATCGTTGCTTCGCGCGCATTGCCATCCGCAAGGCCATAAACGAAATGCATGTCGACTAAATGAACATTATTGTAAAAATGATCCATTTTAAAAAAAATTGTGTTTTAAAACTCACAGAAACTTCAACAAAACAACAAATCGTTTATTTGTCACATAATATGTAATTACCAAAACTACTTACTTATACGTCAAATTCATTACCCAAGCATTCTTGTGAAAAATGCATTATAATGGTAATAACTTCAACACGCATCGATTATCAAATAATCGACTTGAAATTTTTGAGTCCAAATATCTAGGAAACGGTTGCTTATAGCGACTTGTAACAGGGTCAGCTTTTTTACGTGGATATGATAGAGAAATTGATTTTTTCACTAAAAAATGTGCTGGAAGTACGCTCAAAAAAGTTATGAATCTTCAAAAAAGAAAAAGACGTGTAGGTGGCGCCCCCTACGAGTAAGAGCAATAATAATATCAGGTTCGAATTCTACACCTCAAAAAATTTCCCAATACCAATTTTTCTTCAATTAAGGCCAGTATTTCGAAAGTCATTTAAAAAAAACGAAAATAAAAATAAAATTTCAATACCCTGTATCTTGGAAACGGAGCGTTTTCGGACATATATTTATATGAGCAATTCATAATAGAATATTGTGTGGAATCACCTCCTGAAGTTTGTTAAAGTACTTTTGAATCACCCTGAACAATGATAAGCCGTGAGCAGAATCGTAAATCATTATTTGAGTTCATTCATATTGTATACCGGAAGCAGCACATGTCTATTCAGTCGAATGAGATGAAATATCAATTGGAATATGGGTATTTTCGGTAAAAAGCGAGAGAAGCAGTGGCGTTCACATTCAGATTGATTATCCAGAAAAAAACAACATATAATTGAAGATATTACCACTAACTATCCGTTCTATTCATTACAAGTTTTATGTGTTGTGGTGGTTTTTCTTGACCATTTCCACATTCATTTTTGGATCAATCAAACAACACGAAATTTTTCAAAGGCCGCCAATCAAATCAGTTTCATATTGATAAATGCTCACTAGTTCCTGTTGACATTGTATGTCAAAACATTAAATTCCAATAAAAAAAAGGAAATGCAAATATGATTATATGCGATATTTTGTCCTCACCCAGTTTTCTCGATATCGGACAACTCTTTTGTTGGAATATTTTGAAAAATGTCAAAAAAGGAAATCATCTTAGAACAGTCAAACCACAACCATAACACTAGAAACAAAAATGAAAGCGTAATACGGTGCTGTAACAAAACCATAGGTCAGCGGAATGCAGCCTACCTAGGATCTAGGTTATATAATATGGTACCGGATTACCTAAAAAATAATTATAACAAATCCAATTCAAAAAAAAAGTCAAAATATGGATTATGGAAGAACTTCACTTTTTCATGAACAAGTAGTAAAACAACTCATTGTTTTATTTTTATTTTTTATTGAGCAAATCCGCATCAGCCAATCGGCTGTTAACGGCAAAATATTGACGATGATTACAATTTGTTATATTTTGAACAGGATGTTTGATTCTCGGAGGAATGTAATTATATTGTCTGTTGTACAATTGTTGAAGATTTTGCTAAAATCACTGGGAAATCCGTTATTCAGTCTTTGAACTGCGAAACGAGGACACTCCACTGAGATGTGCTTCATTGTTTATGGCACTTCATATAGAAAACATTCTGGTTGAGGTTCCTTTGTAAGTAGGTGTTCGTGTGTAAGGCGTGTGTGACCTAGACGAAGTCGATTGATGACTACTTGATGGAAGCGGTTGGTTGACGTGTCGGACCATGGTTGAAAAGCTGGTTTGATCTCTTTTAGTTTTGAGACTTTTGTTTGCCAAAAGTGGTTCCATGTGTCAGCTATTTTGGAATGAAAGTAGGGTTTCAAGTCCGCTGCTAGTGTTCCCGTGTGAGAAATGAGTGCTGGATTTTCTAATACTTCACTCGCGTGTTTGTCAGCTAGGTCATTTCCTCTTATGCTAGTATGAGAGGGAACCCAAAGAAAAGTTACTGATTGATTGGAGCTGAGTAGTTTCAACTCTTCTTTAATCAGTTTCCCTAGGGGATGATGGGTATATGTATTTGATATTAAGTGTAGAGAGTTGAGAGAGTCAGTTATGATCAAAAAGTTACTTCCAGATGTTGTTTTCATGAAATGGAGAGCATTGTAGATTGCATGAAGTTCTCCAATGAGGATGGTAGCGGTATTGGGTAGTCTGTATTCTTTAATGACTCCATCTGTTACGAATGCGCAGGCCACACCACTGTTTGTCTCGGATGCGTCGGTGGAGATTTGTATATGTGAAGGATATAGCCCATTCAAATGTTACATGAGCTTTGCATTTTTTAGAGGACGCAATTTTATTTTTGGGACATGTGTGAGGGGTCAATAGAAGCCTAACCTCAAGTTTGTGGGGTCGCCACACTTGTCCCCCGGCCGCCATCTTGGAAAAAGGGGTGAAAACACTTTTTTTGCGATATCTCGGAAACTATGCGTCTTACAAAAAATTTGTAGAATCATAATTTGTAGCAAATTGTTTTGCCTACAAATATGTTTCAACTTTTTGCCCTAAATCAAAAATTAAAGAAGTTATAAGCAAAAAAGTGAGTAAATTTCTGTAAAAATTTTCTCTTTCGCTCTTTAACTTTTTTTTATACATTTTACAAAAAAATTACCTCAGACCAATCTTGTAGATGATCTTTTGAGAAAAAAATTTCCCTATGATTTTTTTTATTTCATTCATTTAAAACGCTGTTACAGCGCTCCAAAGTTTACCGGGTTCGTCAATGCTCATGAGAATCCGGTCGAAACGAAATGTTTAACTTATTTTTGTTTTTTTTTTATTTTAAATATATTCTTACAAAATTTTTGTTAAATTCGAACAACTTTACTTATTCATTCCTAACTCTTTTTCCCGCCACCTATGAGGTAGAGTCTGTAAGCGCGTTTTTTTTCAACGTGGTATCCCCAGTAGGCCTACTCCACAGACATCTTGCTTATAAGGTAATCCTCGTCATCTAATATTTTTAATCACTTATTAGCTAGCTACTCTGATCGACTTTTCTTTGATGGTCCAGGCTATGGCTCAGAATCAAAATCAACATCAAATGTGAAAGTGTGAGGAATGACAGGAGTTGAAATTGGAGTTGGAAGTTCATCTTCAAATTCATTTTCTTCCATTAACTTTGATATTTCCATAATGTTGCTGCATGTTTCGCCAGAACAATGGAGGCATACTGTAGAGCATTTCAGGCCTGCTCTTCTTCAGCCACACATGCTTCCACAGTTTCCTTTGCATCTGCAGAAAATTAATTTCATGAGATCGGGGGGTGCTGGAGGCTTGGAAGCTTGTATTGGCATCCAAATTTTCGCATGCTTCTTCCAGCCCCAATCTTCAGGATTTTGATATCTTCCGAGCCACGACTGGACCTGGTGATATACTCGGAGACTGTGAAAACGAGCAGCATCTTGTGTTGGAGGCAACGATGATAAATGAAATGAATTTTTAGTCACTGTCTTGGCAAATCGTTTGTATCGCAAGCCGTCTAGTGAGTCGTCTTTATTACCGCCGTATAAAGCTATGAAAAAACGTTCGCCAACAAGAGTGAGCAAAGTTGGATCGACTATCCCACTCAGGAATAGCGCGGTACCACCACCTAATTCAGGATGTTTCTCCATTATTTTTATAAATTTTAATTTCCCCATATTATAGGCTTCTGATGTTGTATCACATCCTGAAAAAGCATGAAGAAACAGCAAATTCTGTGTTATGAGATCTCCATACATGAAACTTGAAGGGCTATATGACTGAGCAGATGTGCGCCCTTTTGAAGGTTTTGAAAAATAAATGTGAGGCTGTCTTGTACCTAATGCCGTGAGCAATACAAGAATGTCAATGTCCTCTGCCACAATAATAACAGATTCATGAGATAGGGATGCAGTAAGCGCAGCAGAGACGATGATTGAAAATATTATTTATATTCTCAGAACGGAAATCATTAGTCCAATGAATTAGTGGGCCCTTGTGTAGTGTCGAAGATCTGATTCAAATGAATCCAATGGAACCTTCTGATATTAACGAGAATAGTGATAGTGCACCACTAAAAAATAATTTTCCGCAACCAGAAGAAAAAAAGATATGCCGCATCAAATCTTCAACGTGGATGATTATATGCTTCCTAGCAACAACTGCTTTCCTGCTGTTTCTCATGTATGGGGATATCGTCGAGTATATGCAGAATAGAAAAAAAAATGAAGTTTCGTGCTCCAAGTGCAACTGTTATGTGTTATAATACTTCGATGAAAAATAACAATATATCAAGAATCTGAGGTCTTTTGAAAATGCCACAATCAGTTCATCAATAAATTGGAATGTTAGCACTTGATATCACTCTCAATGGTTACTGAAATTATCTAGATTCTGATAGAGTAGTGCCTTTTTTTATTTCGATGACCATTTTCAATTTATTTACCGATGAAAAAAGGAGAAGGTTTTCTAGTCGACGCTTATTTTTTTATGTATGACCACTTATAACTTTTTACAGTTACAGAGTAGTCCGATTCTGATGATTTTCTTTCATCAGATAGGGTGTTCTTCGAAGTTGGTCAAATTTGAATATAAAAAAGTTCACCCCCAAGGGTAAGAAAATAGGGGATTGGTTATTCACCCACTGAATTTTATAACATGATTCAACCATGTATCACTTTGTATTGGGTTATCCGATTTGGATGATCCTTCCTTAATTGAATAGGGTATTTCTTGAAGTTAGTCCCACCTGAATTCAAAATCCCACCCTAAGGGTAGAAAAATAGGGGATGATTGATTGTTTTCCTGCGAATCGATTCTGTTGATACTTGCCACAGATATGTAGTTCTGATGACACTGAAACATAATGGAGACCTGGAGTTAATCAAGTAGTTAGTAATTAGAAGATTTCAGCCACAAAAACAAAAAAAATAAACTTTTTAACAAAAAATCAAACCGACGAAAAAAGAAACTGAAAAGCGAAAAATTAACTATCTAAGTTCTAATAACTAAGCTCCTATACTAGTAATGTAAGTAAATAATTGATTTTGAGTCGGCGCCAAACAAACATTCAAATAATATCATTGAATAACTTTAAAGGAATAATTGAAACGCCGCTCGCCGCGCATTTTGCTGCCGGGATTTGAGGCTTCCTAATTGATTTGCTCGTTTGTTTGGCGCCGACTCAAAATTAGTTACTTGTTAGTTTAGAAGCGTAGTTATTAAGACTAAAAAGGTTTGTCATAACGCAGCTGGAATAAAACGTTCTAGAAAATTAATTTGCATTACAAATTTCATTACAAACGGTGAAAATATATTTTCAATATTCAAAATCATACAGGGTGTAATCTAACCTCTTGCACACCCGTGAACAACGAGTGTAAAATGCCATTTTATGACGAATTACAGGGGTTCAAAATCTGAAAAAAAAATTGAAAACATGTTTTGTTCTTTGTAAAATTGGACAACATATTGGGTAGCGCCTCCCGCCCAATTTCAGGTGACCTTTTCAGAAGCCTATCTTCTCCCCTGTTTCCGGAATCACTACGGATCAACGAGTAATAGGGGAGAAAGTAGTTGCAAGATCTAGAACGAGATAAAATCCCATCCGATTCTAGCAATGCCACCAGACACAATGATCCCCCTGTAACAAAATGAGAGGATCGCCCTGTAAGAATCTATCACCGGGCTCAACAGCAGATTTCCATACATGGGTCCTGAAAGCTGTCTTCTCAAGGGTCATAAACAGTTGGGTTTAAGGGAGTTAAACAATCACAGTTTTCAGAAACCTTGTCATCTAGAACGCAGGTTTGCTGTGCAAAAACTCGACAACAAAAATCATCATTTTCGTAGAATTGTCGACATCTGCTTGCCGGTTGTTTGAAAAAAATCTTGAAGGATAAATAGAAATCACAAAATTGGCCCGGCAGGGAACACATCTGCAGAGAGAAAAACCCATTGTGAAATAATTCGTATTGTTTCCGTCACGCACCGAATAGAACCTTCGAGACATGGAAATTTTGCTGAGAAATATAGGTTCACTAGCAGAAAGCAGAAAATTGTAACAAATTTTCATGCAATTGCTTGATTTCGTTGGCGAAATGAATTGGCATCCAATGAACAATTATTTGTATTTAGAATAACGGCTTTTTAGGCTGCGACGGGTCTAGGGCGAGAGTTTTTGTTCTGATCATTTTTCTCTCAAATGAAAACTCGAAAACTCTAGCTGTACAGAATGATCACTTTAAGCAGTCTAAAGGAGAGAAATAATTGTCAAAAATCACTGAAGTTAGTGCACAAAATTTCATATTCCACATAACGGGGGGGCGCCACCTTTCGGATGACGAAGATCAAGTGATAGCTCCACCCACGACTGGACTCGGGATTGGTCGACGGAGTCATTACGATTTGTTTATGATTTTACAAAATATCACCCCATTGGTTGGGTAATTATTCCCAGTACGAATTAGTTGGAATAGGAGTTGAATTTATTTTTATAACCGTTCAAAACTTGACTTGAGCGGGGGTTCTCAGAAAAAACTTAGTATGGGAAATCTCACGTAGGAAATTCTCGCAGAAAAATAGTCAGTTGATATTTCATCGTGGCCCGAGTTGAACTAACTTACTAGAAATTTTATTCAAGTCAACAGTTAATTTTTTTTCGGTTGGGCTAGAGAAAATAAAAAATTCATTCAATTCCGTATCGAGATGAGGGCTTACGTGAGAATTAGTGTTTAACTAGTCGGTTTCAGATAACTACCAAATTTCGTGCAACAGAAACCGTGGAATTCTTTGTTCTAAGTGGAATTTTCCAACTGTTGAAGTAACTGAGTTTCGTGTGTTTTAATACCATGAATTATTGGTTGCAGAATGTTATTCAAGTAACTTAGTTTTGTTCACAAAGTTCACTCAATTCGTTTCTAGTGTTGATTATTTCATCTAGTCTTGATTCACACAGTTTCATTCCATTGATTCCCTTCACGTATTTATTTCATTCACAAAAATTAATCTCCTCAATGAAAGCCATCATTAGAACAGTTCGTTATTTCAGCAGTACTTAAGGAATTGGGGAGTGTTATCAAAAGTTACTGGCGACTACTGGTTAGAAGTGAACGCCGAACACACAACAAGCATCCGTAGACGCCGAGGACGACTTGGCCCTTCGGAGAGGGTCAACTAGAGGTAAGTACCCCATATGTGTTATCACACGGTTCCTAGTATACGCTGATATAACCACCTATCGTCCTTTCGAAGCAAAATGGCATATTTCGAAGGAACTCTGGAAGTTCCAAGTCTGTGTGTGTCGCCAGGTATCTTTCAAATGAACTCACATGGGGCCACATGCGTGAGTTAGTCGGTAAAGTCAAACACAACAACAGTGTGTTATATCCATATACAACTTTGATAGACCTCATGAGATTCTCCTTCCTGGCAGAGACGAATGGGAGACGAAAGCACGAGACCTCCCAAGGGCCAATTACAATGGTACACAGACGGCTCCAAAACGGAAGACGGAGTTGAATCCGGAGTACATGGAGTACAACCAGAATTTAACTTTACTGTAAACCTGGGACAGTATGCCACAATATTCCGGGTCGTTCAGTCGGCAGGGGAGAAAATGGCCGCCGTAAAACATGAGGTTACAGTAGAGATTTTTTTATTCCACGTGATAGGGGGGTTGACTCTGAGTTGGTGCGGCTCGGAGAGGTGTGCGTTAGCGGCCATGTTGGAAAACGCGTTTTCTCATATACAGTATCGGAAAGTATTTATCTTGGGTATGGTGGTTTCATGGGAGCGTAAAGAATTGCTTGCTATATGTTGAGAGAGCATTACAATTTCTCCTCGACTCGCTCGAGGCAGGAATATTGACGTCACGACACAGAGATAGGAGTGTCAGGGCGGTGGCGGTAAGCTCAGGACGTCAGTATCATACCAACAGCAGTCGGGAGAATGTGTGCGCTGCAATGAAGGGAAATTATTGACGATAATTTCACATCAGATAGTTTGAACAAATTAAACTGAATCATTGATTCAATTTAATCTGTCGGACGACAGTTAGATCAAAATATCTTTGGTGCCGTGGTGGCCGCAAAAACAAAAGAAACTTCTTAAACATAAACAAAAGCAAACGATATTTCTGTAAGACAATAAAAACAAAAAACTCATTTCTAGCAGAAGAACAATCATTTCTTGAATGGAGAGAAGAAAAATATTTACAAGAAAAGACAAACCAAATCGAATATTTTGTGTACGGAATTATTTTATTAAATGTTCGAACAAACCACCATTTCGGGCCAAGCAATAGCCGAATCTATAGTACAATTTTGTTCTGGTGTTACCTGAGCACACAACTGAATAATGTTTGCCCTCAGTTCATCTGAATTGGTGGCACGTTCGAACTCATGCCGATATACCTCCGATTTTAGCATTTCCTAGAAATGAAAATGGAGAGGTGCTATATCTGGTGATCATGGTGGCCAGTTGATTGTACCCCGCGTACAAATAAACCGATCGGCAAATAATTGATTCAAAAATGTAACCACCGTGCCTGCATTGTGGGCAGGACAACCATGTTGTTGAAACCACACATCGATGAAGTGAATCGGAAGAGCGCGAACTGCAGAAATGATTTGATTTTGCAAAAGTTGCAAATATTTTGCTGCATTCAAATTCCGTTCAATAAAAAATGGGCCCATTACGTGATCGCCTAAATGTCCCGTCCACACATTTAATTTGCTTGGGTACTGTTTCCTCACAGCAATACTCAATAGTTTATTTCCACGAGACCAATAAGGTACTACGGATGGGTTGTGTTTTCGATGAATTGAGAAATAACACCTTTTCTAGAAAGTCATCATTTACACGAAATGCCCTATTGCATTTTTCGACCATCGTTTCACAAAACTCCATACGTCTGAAATGGTCTCCGGGCAAAAGTTCTTGTGTGGTCTTGACTCTGAAACAATTATAACCGTTTCTCTTCAAAATATTCCTTACAGTTCTTTCATTCAAATTCACTTCGTCGGCGATCTGTCTACTTGAATAAGGTGTCACTTCTGCCAATGCACACACTTGTGTTTCTCTTATTTCTCGTTCCTCGGGTATTTGTCTAGGATGCGGTGGTGGATTTGTGGGACAACATTTTTTGCAATGTGTTGCCACACACCCAACATTCTGAAATTCATTAATAATTGAAAAGACAGTCGCTTCCGTAGGTACAGGTCTATCTGCAAAAGCCACTATGAATAGATTTCTAGTATCTTGTACAGAATTACCCTCAAAGTACCACTTAACGATCTGTAGTTTCTCTGCGGTTGTGTAAATAGGCGGCATGTTTCAAAAGGTATTAATTGTCACGGTATTTTGTTCTCGCAACCACGGCTCGGCAAGAATGAGTCGAGTCGCTGTGTCGCATTGCCACGTGGTCAGTTAATGCGTCGGGTGGGGTAACAGGGGGGGGCGCACAGGAGTGCGTCTGTCTTGTTTATTTGGTATTATCATATCATTGCGTTCCTTGTTGCTCGTGTAGATTTCTATCTGTACCCCAGATAAATTGTTTCCGATACTGTATCTCCTAAACGGTTTGTCGGATGCGAAGAATACTTTTATCTAGATTATCTAGATAATTGAATGTTCTTCCATTATTTTCACATATTTTTTTCTGTAACACCAATATGTATGCGAGTTTTTGAGTCGAAGTTGTAACGCATGTTTTTCTGCGAATTACTCAAAAATTATTGATCCTACGTGAAAAATAGCTAAAAGTTGTAGATCAAAAAATTGTCTGCAAATTTTGTCCCAAACTTTTTCTTCTATCTATAATAGTTTTCGCACAGTAGATAGCCAAACGAAAATTCTTTGCATATAATGAGACAGATGCCTGGAACAGGTAAATTGACGTTGTGGTGTAGTGACGCCATATTGTAGCAGCTGTAAAGACTAGACGTTAAAACCTAAGTCTAAGTACCTCTCCCGTGCAGAGGTACTTGGACTCTAAGCGGCAGACCGTACGCATTCCCCATGCTAACGTCACATCATCCGTATACTCCGCGAAGCTTAGACTGTGATTTACAACGCCTGCACTTTGCAATACAAACGTGAGTCGACTCGGCATCCGTGTATGAAAGATTAAAAAGTGGGCTAATGCGAAAATATTGTATTGGAAAATTCTGGGAAACAATGCCATTCAAATTAGATACAATATATTTGAGAATTATATTTAAATAAAAATTCTATTTTTTGCGTATAATTACTCTCATTCAAATTATTCGATCACTGAAATGGTATAGTTTAAAAAAAATTATATGAACGAATGAATAATGAAATATTTATTTAATGTTTGTGGTGCTATTGATGAACGACATTAACAATGAAACCATACAAGTAAAAGATAATGTTCTCCCCATTTTTGTTCATGATGTTTATGTTTGAGATATATTTTTTGCTGTTATTATTATTTGAGATCTCAGTTGCCATTGCATATTTCGAATTTTTCTTTGTAATATTGTTTTTTTGTCGATTTGAATAATTTATTCAGTTTATTCCTGTATTTGTTGTATTCTGCCTTAGATTCTTCTGTGATATGGACAATTATGTTTTTTTTTTCTTGAAATTTTGACCCTTTCATGTTTTTTAGCCAAACAGTCAGAGTGTTAAACGTTTAGCTGCTTACTTGGCGCTGGAACAGAACCTTCAATCATGGCATAGACTACGAGAATAACAAAAACATATACTTGTAGGCAACATCTATTCATATTATAATGCTCCCAATCCTATCCACTATTGAGAACTCCTATGTTGATTGATGACTACGAAAAACGTATTGTGTGGGGCTTACACTTGACTACTTCATTTCAAATATTCATCAAAATATTAATCTTCCCGCGAGTAATTTTTCGGAACATGCCTGGTTTCATTTTCATATCGTTTTTTTCCTAGTTTCATAAATCAGTTTCGTTCCAGAACTTTCCGAGAAGAGTAGTTATCGCACTGAAAACATCGGTGATTTTACGAAAGTCTTCGGGGAATTCCAGTTTTCAGAACAAATTGTTTTTCCCCCTTCTCTGGTATGATTTATTGAACAGATACGCGATTGTATACCGCCATAGGACAAACGCAATAGAACTGGGAATTTAGGTGGGGAATTGATTTTCATTTTCAACCACAAGCCGATCCATAACTTATTACCAGCCTTTTTCAGCAGTAAGAGCAGAAAAAAGCTAAGTGTGAGTGGCGACTTTTCAATTCAATTCAATTTTATTAAATCCGTTTCCGTATTATGCAATGGAGTGGAGGTGTCAGAATAGATTTGAAATACCACGAATAACATAAATAAATAACACAAATTACAGTTATAAAAAACAAATTACAATTGCCAGTTTGCAGGAGTAGGTAATAAATATTTTAACATTAAAAGACAAACACGAAAATAATATTTAATTGGGGGTATAAAAGTACACTTGGACAACACAAAAAACACCGATAAACAGAAAATCGTCAAATTCCCCTCAAATGATGAAACTAATTTTTTATTAAAGTTTTTTTTAACCTATTTTTGAAAACTTCATATGAAGGGCTATTTTGTAATTTATCAGGAGGCTAATTGAAGTGAGAATCCCCGGCCATAAGAGGTGATTTTTTGTGAAAGGTATGGTTACAATTTTTTACTAATAAGTCGTTTTTATGCCTCGTGTCATGTTTATGTTTATCAGAATTCTTTGTCAATTTGCGGCGGACCAATAAATATGGTTCAGTTATTCAAATAAATAAATAGAAAGGAAGGAAGAAAGAAAGAAAGAAAGGGAGGAAGAAAGAAAGGAAGAAAAGAAGGAAGAGAGAAAGAAAGAAATTAAAAGAAGAAAAAAGAAAGAAAGGAAGAAAGGAAGAAAGAAAGAAAGAAAGAAAGAAAGAAAGAAAGAAAGAAAGAAAGAAAAGAAGAAATATTTATCGAAATAGGAAACCTAATATATAAATAATATTAATGTTACATCATACTATTGATAGCTGATAATAACATTGCAACTAAATATTTAATGAGCAAGAATGTGTTATATAATTGGTAATGACATGAATAACTTATTTTATAATACCTTATATGAACGAACGAAATGGTGTGAGCATGAACACAAACTGAAACTATGCCATCTTTACAATTCAGTAAAATTTCGCTTTCAAGTGATTCAGAAGTAAATTTTTGAATATCCCTCGGAAGTTTGTTGTGTTGAATCAGCCCTTTATGGAATAGTGAATTCATTGATCTAGTGTAATTAGTTCTTGTCACATAAAAATTCATGTTACCTCTTGTAGGATAATCATGAATTTCATTGTGGTAAACAAGGAATTGGTTGAAAGTTTTCTTGATATTATTTTGAAAATAAAAATCATCGAATGGTAAAATAAACTGTCCTTAACATATAGCCAATTGAGAACCTCTAGCATGTGCATTATGGGAGTATATCGATTAGATTTCAAAAGTACACGCATTCCTCTATTCTGCAATTTCTGCAAGGATGCGATACAGTTTTCATCCAGGAGAAAAAGTAAAGAAGGGTCGGTATTGAGGTTCGATTATGGTAATTATAAACTGTAAGGGTGGCTTGAAATGTCAAATATCTGCTGATGCATGTGAAGATAAATATTTTCTAAGCGATTTTGTTATAAAAATAATGAAAAAGTTTTTTTAGGTTCAACAAGTTGTCTAGCATAAATCCAAGATATTTAAATCCTTCAACAATTCAATTGTTTCTCCATACATTCCAATATTCACTAAGTTTTTATCTAACAAAGTATACTCATGTTGTGTGGATATGATCTTGGATTTCGTTTTGTTGATGTTGAGTTTAAATTTTTTGATATTGAGGAATTCTAAAACTTAGTTGAGTGTTCAATTGATTTTTTGAATAGCATTTGGTAAATTAACATCACTTGCTGTCAATACAGTGTCATCTGCAAAGAGATTTATGAACTCACATTCCCCAATGTAATTATCATCATTCAGATATAAAATGAACAGCAGTTGTCCCAGAACACTGCCTTGTAGAGCACCGGTATTGATGCTTTTCATAGTTGAAAAAGTGTTATTTACATTGTGACCTATTCTGTCAATAGCTTTCATATCAGTTATAGACTCTACCAGTTAGTCCATTGTGTTGAAGTTTCATAAGTAGAGTAGTGATATCAATGGTCTCAAAGGCTCTCTTGAAATCGAGAAATACTGCTACTACATATTTGTTTGCATCAATATCAATTTTCCACTTTGACAATGTTAGTTGCAGTGCAGTTTCACATGAGTGATTAGATCTGAATCCAGACTGATATTCCATGAGGAGTTTGTTTTCATCAACATAATCAATGACAGCTAGTCCCAGTACTTTTTCCAAACATGGTAAAGTATTGATTGGTCGAAAATTAATAGCTTCATTTGTATTAATAATTTTAGGTACTGAAACAACTGTACTGTTCTTGAGTTGGGGAGGATAACTCCAGTTTGGAGTGAAGTATCAACAAAGTTCAAAATTATGGGGCCCATTACATCAAATACATGTTTTGAAACTTTGTTTGGTAATAGTAAGATTTTATGGTTTTGAGAAGATTAACAACTTCATTTCTACAACTCTTATATAAGGTCCATTTAATTTGTTTTTGGTTTTCATCATTACTATTCCTGAAAGCTTCATAAGCCCTTTTCCTCGATTTGGTGAGTACCATAACTTCATGAGCATACCAAGGCAGTTGTTTTTTTCTCAGCTTCATATGATATTGATGGTGATATAATATTGACTTGCTTTTCAATATTATCAATAATGTTGCGGTAAATTACATCGATTTTCACTGAGTTAAAATATCAATTACAATATATCAATCGATCATTGAGTAAATCAAATTTTGAATTTTCTAAGAATTCTGATAGAATTATGGTAAGATATAGATGTAGCTCTAATAGAGACTGATATTATGCTATGGTCAGTAATTTTTGGAGTGTTATGGACTCTACAGAAACTATCACCTCTGTAACTCAAAGCATGATCGATAATTGAACTACTGGTGTTATTCATTATTAATTTGTTCAACCCCGTTAATGGTCATGAAGTTTTGAAACTGCAGAACACTTTTGTCCTTGGAATTGAATGAGTTCAAATTGAAGTCACCCACTAATATACATCGATTTTTTTCTTCGAGAACATTTCGAGCCCAAATTTTGAAGTGCTGAAAGAAATTATTGAAATAAGAACTAGGTGAACGATAAAGGCATCCTAAGAGTAAACTTTCGCCATGAATTCTGAATCTGATAACCAGACACCAGTACACCCTATCAATACAGGCATTTTCATAGAATTTACAGTAAAGTTTTTTTGTCTTTGAATACATCGCGACATAAAGTTCGGAAAGGTAGGTCAAATATAAACCGTAATATTCTTTTTGCAAAACAAAAATCCTTTGAATATGACGCCCTTGTCCACATACAATAACACCATAGGCGATTGCAGAATGAGCATATGAGTAATACACTTTCAGTAGGGTGTCCTATCTAACATAGATTTCAGAACCGTCATTACATAAAAACACTTGTTCAATTTTTCACATACACCGTTAATTTGAGCCCCCCAAGAGAGATTACTATCGAATAGTGTTACGATAAATTTTGCAGAAATAGATTTTTCAATTACGGTGTTATTCAACAATACTGAGCAATCTGATGGTGATCTTTGTACAGTATTGATATTCAATGTAAACCATTTTCCCACCATTCATCATTAATCCATTGAAATGACACCCATCCCTAAATTGATTTAGTGTTTTGAGGAGATTTTCAGAAAGTGCCTTTTTTGAATGGTCTTATATTATTGTGCATGTATCGTCTGCATACATGAAAGCTCTCGCATCAGTCAAATGTCTAGGGAGATCGTTGAATATTAGGAAAATTATTGGTCCAGGGACACTGCCTTGAGGAGTTACAAGATCAATATTAAATTCGTTTGAGAAAACGTCAGCAATTTTTAATGAAATCTTGCGGTTCTCAAGAAAAAAAACAATCAATAATACAGCGACGAATACCCATCTCATCTAATTTTTCGGAAACGAAGGACCTTTCGACTGTGTCGAATGCCCTTGTTGAATCGAATAATACGGATACCACATATTCACCATTATCCAATTCATCATAAATATGTTGAGTGAAATCGGTCATACTGGTTTCAGTGGAGAAATCATTTCTGAAGCCGTGTTGATTATTTGTAATTATATTCAATGAGTTCAGATATGCTTCATCTCTCTGAGTGACCACATTTTCAATAATTTTGGAGAAAATACTAAGTAAGGAAATTAGTCGGTAGTTTTCGACATTAGTTGCATCATCTTTTTCGTAAAGTAAAATAATTTTCAAACTTGAAGGGAATTTACCCTGTATAATTGACCGATTTATGATGTGGGCCAGTATTGGCGAGATTATATCTTCGCATTGTATCATAACTGATGCAAGAATTTCTTCAAGACTTGAGGATTTTTGTTTGGTGAGGAATCATAACTTTAATGACATCTTCTTCATTAACGGGTCTAAAATACATGGTTTGTATAGCGGAATCACTTTTGGTACAGTCAGTACTCAGATCATAACAAAAAAAATCAAATAGTTTCGCGTGAATGGCGGTAGATGAATATTCACAAGAAGCAGCAGCTTTTTTGTATCATAATTGATTTCGGTTATTTTTTTATTTCTTTGTTTGCCCGTCGCATTCTTAACTATGGACCAGGGCGTTTTATTTTTATTCACTGAACTCGTATAAATTGTTCCATATCATTAGGGAATGAAGACGTACGAAAAAATATATAAAGTTTTTTTCTTGCAAAAAAACTGTGAGCTGTAGATTTTTTTTTCATCATGAAATGTGAGGCGGCGACACTTAAGTACATTGCTCGAGGAGCACGTAAACACGAGCGCGCTTCACTTAATTTGTTATAACTTTTGCTCTAATTGATCAAATTAAGCTAACAATTTTAAATAAAAGGAGAAAAAAGTAGCTTACGGGGTGTCGCGTTTCCAAATGTGAAAAAAAAATATAAATAGGAATAGTACATATATGAAGTTACGTCAAAATAGAATTTTCTATAAAACCAATTTAAAATCAGTCGATTGTAAACTGGGCCGATTATCAGGTAATGATCACTAATGAGTATGTAATTTCAGCCGTTCAAAATTTTGTGCTTGATTTCAGGTATGTAAACACGGCCGCATCAATTATCATGACACTTTATTTGAGGAAGATTATTTGCCAGGTAATCTACGTAGATTTCATGAAATATATTTATAATTTGGAAATACCCAGTAATCCCCTTATAATTAACAAGTTCTGCATCCTGGATATGAATGGAAGTGTCGAAGTTGATTGATAAACAGTAGCATCTTAGATTTGTCCAGTGAATCTCAGTCGTTTGCGTGAAACCGATTATGGATATACAAGTATCAGTCATGAAAAGTCAGCGTGGTAATGTTGTTCTATCAATAAACAACTACAAATACAATTTTAAAGAAGAGTTGAAAACGGTCGAGAAGAAGTGGGGGTGCAAACAGCCAAAGTGTTCTGCTAGTGTTTACACCGTGGGCAGTGATTATACCATCTCGAGATCAAATTTTACTTACAATCATGGTGCCTGCAACATCAAAGATATTCAAAGAAATATCATTACAAGCTCAGCGAAAAGAAAAGCCGTTGACGATATCAGCAGTTTGCCAAGTAAAATTTTACATTCAGTTATGATTAATGAAGATACAACAGCTCTTCAGACAAAGGATCTAACCCACATAAAACGCAATATATACAACGCTAGAAGAAAGTTACTTCCTGTGCTTCCTAAATCTCAAAGTGAAGTTCATAATGCACTAAAGACAAATACAAATTATCACACAAACCGAGGTGAGAAGTTCTTGTTTGTGAATGATGAAGATTCTCACATACTAGTATTCAGTTGCGTTACAAATTTGGAGAATCTGTGCAAATGAAGCAAAATCTACGTAGATGGTACATTTGACTACTGCAATAAAAAAAATCTGCAACTGTTTACTATTCACGGCTGCCTAAATACTGCTTGTGTTTTGTGTGCTGCCGGACAAATGTACTGAAACGTATGTGCTTTGAACACGTGAAGAAGTGCTGCAGCGAGTTTTCTTTCTATTTTTTCCCCAAGGAAATCGTCGTCGATTTCGAAAAGGCTATCCACAATGCAGCTTGTACTGTCTGGCCGCAAGTCAAACTAATAGGATGTAGATTTCATCGATCACAATCTTGGTGGCGTAAGATTCAAGAAGTTGGTCTTGCCAAAGAATACAGAAATAAAACAGAAGGAGGAAAATGGTTAGGATACTGTTTTGGACTTATGATTGTTGACCCTGAGGAAGTGGGAGACGCATTTGCTTTTTCGTTAGCTGCAATTCAGCATCAAGAAAGGAAAATTCAAACGTTCACGGACTATTTAGTGGACAATTATGTGGCGGATTGTGCAATCTATCCTCGAGATTTATGGGCGTCTAAAACGTCTAGGGCCGTTAGAAGCTCTAATTCCTGTGAATCATTCTATTCACATTCAAAAAACTATTTTAACGCGCCTCATCCTTCGATATTTGTTTTTGTTAACTTTTCATTGAATCAAAGTGTCGACATATGTACCACAAGCCATATGTACCAAGATCGGACACAAGAAAAAAAAGTATTTAGACAGTATTATTAATGACTACAATGCTAAGAAAATAACTACGCTGCATTTTTTCAAACTTGCTTCACATTATTACAATAAATAAGTTCTAAATACTTATTTCAGATAATATATGTATTTTCGTTTGTATGTTACTTATTTTAATTTTAATATGTGTTATTGTTAAATGGAATTGTATATTATCAATTCATCCATAACTGATCTATGATTTGTATATATTTTGTGTACGCATATACCGTTAATATATGCCTTTTTGGAATAAAAGTAATATAACCTTCAAAACATGTTTTTATTTCCTTGCGAAAGAGTGACATTATAATGTTGAAAAAGTGATTCTGATTCTCAGTAGTAGGTTAGTTTACAAACATAGGTTACATGGTTGACCCGTAGAGTTCTCAGAACTATGGTTTGGTATCATCAGTTTTACGATCGGCCGAGATTACATAGCGTATTTTGGGGCGTCTTTTAATTGAGAAGATTATAAATCCTTGAGCGGCCGAGTTTACTTCTACCCTAAAAATCTGCCATTCTTTGAATTTTCAAGATAAACATTTAAAATTTCCACAGTTTACTCCCAAAATGACAATCAAAAAAGTGTGTAAATGGTTTTTTTTTATTTCAATTAAATATTGAATAATTTTAAAAAAATTACAAATTTGAATTTTCAGGTCATAAACAAAAAACTCTAGTTTCAAATGTGATATTGAGAGTTTTCAATAGCACTTTCTGAAGCTTGTAATCTGTACTGCGAAAAGGTCTAATTGGTTTCATTGAAAAAAATTCAATAATAATAAAATTTCGCCAAAAACCAAAAAATAAACAAATGTTGCCACAAAAAGAATAAGATTACCTTACCAACATATATTTATAATATGACATCAAACACGGTATACGCAGCATACAATTCTTTTTTAATATAAGTGTAAATTGTATCAAATATGAAAATATTATGTTTTTTTAGTAAATTGACGAAATGTTCATTTTTATAAATGAGTTCCCGCTTAACATTCTTGGTTAAAATAGAAATATAAGTTTATCTTTTGATGTACTTCATATTGGATCGAAAATATCATGATTGAATGTTAGAGAGAGATAGAAAACGAGAAGACAGTTGATCGGTAAGTTTTGTGCTCACCTGACGCTCTACGTATACTAGTGGAGTAATATTAGATTTTAGCTTTTAGAAGTTGGGGGATGATGGTAAACTTCTCACTATACATTAGTGATTATGTTGGGAACAACATATGAGAAGTTACCAACCGTAAAATCTGTGCTTAATTAATTATTTTACAAATAAGTAAAAAAATTACATTGTATATTGAATATTCAAAAAACAAATGAATAACTAATGGTGCCAGTTGCAAAAATGAAAAATATTACATTATAAAGGTGTTTACAATTTTTATTTAGGATAATAACTGCAAGCTGCATATTTTTTTTTGCTAACGTGCAAAAATGTGAGGCGGTGACTCTCAACTGCACCACTGGAGGAGCACGCAGCCACGAGCGCTCTACACTAAATTTGTTATAACTCTCAATCTAATTGATCAAATTGATCAAATTGGGCTATAAAAATTCAACTAAGAGAAGAAGAATGCAGCTAACGTGAAGTCATGTTTTTAAACGTAAAAAGAAATATGTATTTGGAATAGTACGTATATGAAATTACGTCAAAGCAAAATTCTGTTTGAAATCGATTGAATATATTCAAGTTTTTTTATTTCAAACATAAACATCTGAAATTTGTACATATTGCTTCCAAAATGACAAATAAAAAAAGGAATAAGAAAAAAACTCACAGAGCTCGAAATATTCAATAATTTAAAAAAATTACAAATTTTAATTTTTAGGGTATGCTTCGAAGACCAAAACCTCTAGTTCACAATGTAATATTGAATTAATTCCATACATAATATCGGCAAACTATAAGTCGTTTGATAGAGCTTCATTAGCTCCACAACTTTTACCCGAAAAGTTTTTCTCCGAGATGTTCACATGAATTAAAAATAGTTGTGAATATTAATTGATGAAATTTAACTTCACGACTGGCCACGCCATCGTTTTTTTTTTAATATCATATTCATGTTCAGCGACCTCAAAAACCCCTATAGCATCAATTTGGGTGAAATTACTTCGAAATTCCTTGAGTTATTTCAAATTTACCTAACAAAATTGTATTTCATTGTTCAAACTATTCATAAACAATCAGCGTACAAATTCAAGTTTATAACTTTCTTCTACAAGTCATTTCTAAGTAATATCAGAAGGTTTTAGGAGAATACATGTCGTCCTCCAGGATTCCGGAATAATGCATAATTTAAAGCTATTTTAACTCCACTTAATATATGTATAGTTCAAATTTACGTGCGGCATGTTTGAAAAAGCAATTGTATCAACTTCATTTTCAAAAATACCAGCTGGATAACACAGTTATGTTCAGAAATTTAACGTTGGAGACGTTGAGAAACATGTTTCACAAAAAAGTATTTTTTGTTTATATAAAATAAAGAAATTCTTGGATAGCGAAAAACAATTTTGTGTAGAAAATCACCTGATTAGAGAATCAAACTAAACCTGGTTGGCTTCTACGCCAGTTTTTTGTTTCTCCAAAACAAAGCGACTTTGCTTCCTGATTTTACTCGTCTAAAGGTTCATCTGTATATATTTGTGTTGAAGAAATCGTCACTGTGCCTAGTACAATGTTGGTTAAATTCAGTCATAACAGCTGGCCATTCTCACACAATTATTAATATCGCATTGTGGTAGGAAGCCAAGAAAAATATGCTTTATGGAACATGATACCCCATTGTGTGAAACGTGAAATATGGGACATTATCGCTATATAGTTTATCTACAAACCTCCATTGCCAACCAAAACACGGCTAATCCTTTGTCGGGGTTGCTGGATAAAGCTCTGGTGTTGAGTCACCAAACTAAAATATAATGTTGATGCATCTCCCTTTCAGACGAGGAACATGCCTTCAACAAAACATCATGAACAGTAAATAACGGCTTATTGAGTATACACTGTGTTTGAATATTATTGCTCTAACCTTCTTACAATCTTCATGACAGAAAACTGTGACAGCATGATAAAGAGCTGATTTTATAGACCATGAGAGAAATCCTATTTTCCAAGCCTGCTTCCTACTACTACCTATGAAATAACTGTATATTGGGCAGAATATTCATCAGAATACACTTATTTCCTGGCTAATGCCTCGACGAACATTCTCCATATTTTTTGTTGCGAAAATGCATGGACATTAACCACATCCTTTGGGCTGACCAACTGTTGACCAATTTTAGGGTGGGTCGTCAAGTAGACTAGTGATCCCGCGAATACAAGAGATACTTGCTTCTTGTCTTATTTGAGACAAGAAGGAGTTTTTCTCGAAAAAATCAAGACAAGTCGAGACAAGAACATGGATGACGTCACATTGATAATAATAGATGACGTCACATCGATAATAATAGTAATAATATTGATAATCCACATCATATAGTTACAAACAAATGGTAGAGTCTTCCTCCTCTCCTACAAATTCCTGAATAAGACAAATACAAGAAATTGTAAATATAGGAAATATTGTGATAGGGGTGCTGCATACGATATAACATACTCAGGATGTCCCAGGACTTCCTCTTTTTCTTTCTGGAATATATAGATGAGGTCAAAATATCACTTCATATAACTTTTTTCCCAAAATCCCCCCTCACTAAGTAACGGCCCTTCGAAGTAACAAAATGAGTTTTATTCTTTGATAACTTTTCAGGTTAAAATTTAAAATCCTATTGGTGCAAACACCGGTTTTATTGGCCGACGCACATTTCATTTAGAACGACACATGTCAATCAAGTCCAATTGCAGGTAGAGGATAATTTTTCCGTTACCGTAATTGTTGAACAGTGCAAAGTAACTTGATCTGAAATATGCTCAATGCTCAATCGACTGAGATTCGATGTATTAACCGAAATGATCTTCCAAATAATCAATCAATTGAAATACATATATTCTATTGATATCTTGGTACAACACATCAGCATCAATATGGAAGGTTTTTTGGGAAAGTAATGTACATTAATACCAATTTATCCTCCTTGAACAAATAGAAACTTGTACAGGGTGTTCCAGGACTTCCTCTTTTTCTTTCGGTTATGTATATATGGGGTCAATATATTACCAATAGTTCATTTAACTTTTTTTCCAAAAATCCTACGTTACTGAGTTACGGGCCCTCGAAGTTACAAAATAAAAAATGTTTTTCTATGATAACTTTTGAAGTGAATATTGAAAATCATCCAAAATGTGGCGATTGGCAATTTTCCAGAGGAAAGTATGGTCCTTCATAGCAAGATTCTCCTACTCAAAAATATACATTTTTCGTTAATATCTGGAAAAAACTCAAAGTATTCCTGAATAAAGATATAGATCCATATTAACTATATATGAAATGAAATGTTTCATAGGCAAATACCTTTTTTTTCAAAATCAAATTATATTCTTGAATCAAGCGAAAGTATCATTGATCTAGTTGAAATAAGCAGATTATATTTGGTGATATGAAATATGAATTCATTCCTTATTGCAGAATTTTCGACTAAAAATATACTTCATAGCTGGAGTGCGGATCTGGGAACTGGGGATTACTCTTTGAAAATGAATAAATTGTTGCCCCCGATATTTTTATGTAAAACAATATTTTGGTATATTGGATCCTCTTATGTGATATTAATCACATTTTTCGGTTGAAATCATTCAATGAGAATGAGTCTGCGCCAACTGAAGATTTTTCTTTGTTTTTGTTCATAAAATCGCTATTTTTTCTAAAAGTTCGGTGAATAATTTTGAAATGGAATTTTCATGATTTTTCCAGTATCCTAAAGAATAGGTACCCTTGAATGCCACTATGGCAACAGACATGTTACTTCATTATTAAAATGGTGCTCTCTAAATATAATAACATAACCGCCATTTTCAAACTACGGAACGGATTTGGCTAATCTTCGAGATGAGTATAACAATTCATTGATGTCTACCTGAGTAATACACACTGTTTGCCATTGGCGATGAAATTGTCTATTTTTCCGAAAAATAATATTATCAGGTCAGATTAGCTGAAAATTATCACTAACAGTTGAATTTTCATCTGAAAATTTTCGGCTCTAAAAACCCAAATTTGACTCACGTCTTATGCCAACACTCCTATGTCTTCTATTATTATAGGAGTAGAATTCTTGAACTTGCATGCTTATTGGAGATTTCACAGATAAGTCTTATGATCCACTGATGTCATGTATATCAAACACTGCACCATGGAACTATCACTTTTCCCTAAAAATAATATCAGGGTGTGAAATGAGCTGAAAATTCTCGGAATCGTGATCAGTGCAGTGAATTTATTACCACTTTCCTGGAAAATCCTAATTTTTCTCATATTTCTTCGAAACTCTCGTATCTCCCGTATATAATTATGCAATTTCCACATTTTTAGAGAAAAATGTTGAAAATTTTGTCAATAAACAAAAATTTGTATTATAATTCTCATAATTTTTCCACCCTCTGAAACTAATTCTAATTTATTTTTATTCGTAATGATGAACTTCAGTCGGTTAGAGTGGATATTTTGTTTTGTTGAGATACACTCTGAATTTGACACATCATGAAAATGTCTTACATTTCTCTCAGTGTGTAAGGAATTGAGAAACATGATGGTTGCTATTGAATTCTTTGTTTTTAGAATTATACTCAATTTAGACCAAGAGCATGTCACTTCAAAAACGTATAATAAGCTTACGTACACTGAAAAAAAGAAAAGGCCCGTTCTATAGGTGGACGCCAAGTTTTAAACGACTGCAATTGGCAAGTGGCGATTTATTTTATTGTACACTTCTGTTTTTCACTACCCTCAGTCGTGATCTTTTAATATTGTTCGCCTTTTTTTATAGTAGTTCAGCTTCCCTCCTACCATCACTTTGCCACTGGAAAAATGTATGGCGGGCATGTCTGTAGCATTGTCGACATCGATACCACAAGTTCTTTTGTTCAGTGTGCGTAAACTTATGATACGTTTTTGAAGTGACACGGGCACTTGGTCTAATAGAAATGTATTCAAGTGGATTAAAAAGCTATTTCTCAAATAATGTATACCTTTTTGCTACATAAAATGATACATAACCCTGGTGCGTAAGTGAAAATCTTAACATTGCTTAACAACTTTTTTCTTTTCAGAATTCAAGTCCAGGTCCCCAACATTTTCCGAAGATTCAGGAAAGCCATCCAGTCATCTAGTTGGACCCAACCAAAGACCATTCTACACTACAGTGCAGCTGAAGAAGAAACCTGGAGAATCCTTAGGAATAATTCTAACATCAGGTAATTAGTGAGGATAAGATAACGAGTTGTTCTTACATAATTTACCAAACGTTTCAGTTGATGCCGATATAAAATTATTTAAATATCTTTATCAGATTTATATGGAAGTTTTCTTTTTCAAAATATACGAACAAGATGTAGAATCATCTGGGACTGAAAGATAAACTTACCATTTGCTTTCATCGTTGAAGGTAACCTCTTGGGAAGTATTCATGTTGAAAAAGAAAACGTGTTCAATTGAAAATTGGCAAAACAAACTTTTCATAAATGGAAAATTCTACGTAAAAAATAATTGACCTACTTTTGCGGCACTATGTAAAAGTGAAAGAGAAAACCTAAAATGAAAATGATGTTTTTATCGATTGAGGACTCATAACGATGAAGCAGGAAAGATTATATTGAATTCACTATATTTCCAAGACACTCTGATTTGATTAAAAATACTTCCCATTTCAAAATTCTTGATGTTTATGTCGATTGAATATATCGATAAGACGTTCTTCGACCGGGAAAATTTCCAAATACTCCTTAAAAAAATGTGAGCACTTGTGATATTATAAGTGATAGAAAGGCAAATCAAATATCAATGTAAGATGAAACACTGCACTACGTATATAGAGATATTTTAATTTATGGAAGAATACACTGAAACCTAGAATTTCAATGACTATTTCCCTCATTATTTTTGAGCCAATCAAATGACCGAAATTTCAAACAGAACCAATCAGGTCCGTTTCATAGTGATATAACGTCTTCTCGCTATTTTATACTGATAAAACCATAGTTTATTCGATATTGTTTTGCGATAAAACGCATAATGTCAAAGTTATATGCCTACACAATTGTATGAAGTAATTCAAAGATGTAGGTCGTCTTCGATTCACTTCATACTCAAGATGAGATGATAATATAATTCAACGATACCTTTTTTCCTCATTGGTTAATCAAAGATTCTTTAAATGCCACCAGCATAAACTTTCTGTAATGAAAATATATATAAAAGATCCACTTATGGTTACAGCTATTTCACGGATTCATCACACTCAACGGAAAGAACATTTCACATATTCGTATCAACAATCAATATTTCGAATTATCATTTCTTCTCACCAATTATCACTGAAAGCGCGGAACGAAATCTTGAAACTCATTTCAAAAGATTGTTCATTGCTTATTTCACAAATTTATGATATTTTGAAAGAAAGCGACATTGTTTCCTAGTTTCCAAACGAACAAACTGCAATGTTGCATTCATCAAAAGCCTCATAAGTTACGTGAGATGGAGACAGATGCATTATTTTCAAAATGCCAGACAAACGAACGAATCTCATAACTGAGTGCAGGGACCGGTGGAACCAATTTCGTCTTGCTCTTATTCTCGTTACTCTACATTCAACACTTCTTTCTGATGATTATGAATGAATGAATCTGTAAAACAATTCTTACGATTTTGGAACGAGAATTGTTGGAACTATCCACGTTGAATATTCGAATATAACATGAATTCTGGTAGTTTGAATCAGTTTTAAATGTGATTCGGAAAATATTTCCATGAAATATCATTCGTAGAGGATTTATGGTATTTTATTTTTATTTTCCCTCAAGCATTTTGCTTCTAGTAGATTTAACTCGTGCAATTTGCAGCCTCATTATCAAAGATTAAACCACTCAAGCTTCGCTTTCGTAGTTCAATCAGATAATAAATGTTTCTAAAGTTTTTTAGCGACTATTTCCCTTATTATTTTTGTACCAATCAAATGACCAACATTCCAAACTAGAGATCCGATCAGGTTAGTTTTATAGTGATAAAAATAATACAGAACACAAAAGTATACTTCCGAAAATAGAACGTACACAACTTTGCTCCCACCATAGCGAACCTGCACATTCCTAAGGTCTACCAAAAATCCACAAACGCAATACACCCTTGAGACCTATAGTGAGTTCCATGAATTCCCGTGTCAGAAACTATTCAGCTACCTACTCCGCATCCTGAAACCTATATCTGGAAACACAGACTGTTTCATAAGAAATGCCCTTCATTTTATAGAGAATCTAGAAGGATTACAAATCCAAGATGGAGACCTTTTGGTGAGTTTCGATGTTGTTATTCTTTTT
Organism: Gonioctena quinquepunctata; assembly: GCA_018342105.1. Lineage (NCBI taxonomy): Eukaryota > Metazoa > Arthropoda > Insecta > Coleoptera > Chrysomelidae > Gonioctena > Gonioctena quinquepunctata. Next base: position 42,429 of record JAFIRS010002354.1, on the reverse strand, counting down.
ACAAATTGTTTGATAAATAGAACTCCAGAAATTCTGGAATCCAAGTTAGGAAATGACACATTATGGAATGATGATGGATGAATGAACAATGATGGATGAATGAACAATGATGGATATTAAAAAAGTGATATAACTCCTGCAATTATGTACAGAAAACAACTATTTCCATTTGAAAAATATATATACACTATCAACAGGAGTTCGGCACGGCTATGGGATCCCCATTATATCCCAATTTGAGTAATATTTCAATTGAACACTCTGAGGAATCTTACATTGAAACCTATTTAAATGGACAAAAGTGTGGTGGAGATATGTTGATGATATGTTCGCCATCTGGAACCAGAACACAGATGAATTTATATCTCCACTATAGTTCAAATCATCATGTAAGTCTCAAAAAGGTAAAGTTAGAGGCCTCTATATAATATAATATAATATATATACAGGGTGTCCCTGGACTTCCTCTCTTCCTTTCGGGAATGTATAGATGGGGTCAAAATATCACCAGTACTTCATATAACTTTTGTTCCTAAAAGCCTTCGTTACCAAGTTACGGGCCCTCAGAGTTACAAAATGAAAAATATTTTTCTGTGATAACTTCCAAAGTGAATATTCAAAATCATCTAAATTTTGGTGATTGACTAAACAAATGAATTCCTTCGATGAGATTTCATGCAGGAGTCAGTTGTCATGCTACAGTCAGTAACGGACTTCCCCCGATGGTCCACACCCCAAAACTTTGAAATGACTGGGATTTGTCAATATGTTTTAACAAAACAAGGTTACCTGGACAATTTCCTGAATAAAAGTACTCGTGTGGAAAATCGATCGGAGCAACGATTTTTGATAAAAATGCATTTTGTTCGACGACATCCAACCTGAGATGTCCACCATTATTCGAAAAGATTAATTTGCAATGAAAATAGAAATTATAGGTACAATGTTTATAACGAATTTTTATCATGTTTACCTTACAAAACTCATGGTGTAAATGATCAATCGCAAGCCTCAAGAGCAAACAGAATTGCAAAATCCGCTACAAAAACTGCTCGATATGACCCCCGTCCCTCTCAATACATTTTTTTAGTCGGCGCAAACACCCTCTCTGCACTTGAAATAGCATGGCAGGGTCGTTTCGTATGGCTTCACAATGTAATGTAATTCTATTCCACAAGGCATCTCTGGTGTGAATAGGTGTAGCGTTAACGAGGCTTTTCAGATGCCCCCACAGAAAGAAATTCGATGGATTCAAATCCAGAGACCGCGATGGCCATGAATATGGCCCACCTCCACCAATCCATCTATTGGGAAAAATCTGGTTCAGATGGTCCCGCACAATCAAACTGAAATGAGGAGGAGCGCCATCATGCATAAACCACATATCTCTTCGGATTTGCAATGGAACATGTTCCAAAAGCCCATTCAAATCGTTCTGAATGAACTCCAAATAACGTTCTCCATTCAATCGGTCATGTAGAACGAATGATCCTATGAGATGGTTTCCTATGATACCAGCCCAAACATTCACGTTGAATTTCCGTTGGTGTTTGGTTTGCAATATCCCATGGGGAATTTCTTCGGCCCATATGTGGAGATTATGAGAGTTGATTACTCCATCTCTACTGTAACCTGCTTCATCAGTGAATAAAACTCGAGTAATAAAAGTCATATCCTCTCTTTGCTTATCCAGGAACCAATTGGCATATTCCAGTCGTGCTGGAAAATCTTCAGGTGCCATGGCATGTACCTTCTGGATGTGATATAGGTGGAGCAGTTGTTCCCTAATTATTCTATGAATAGTAGACATGGATGTATGGAACTGTTCTGATAGGTTTCTGATGCTCATTGAAGGATCATCAGCGACAGCTACCAAAATATTTTCCCTCAATACAACGGTACGCACAGCCCTAGGAGCGCCCTCACCACCTCGTTTTGGCAAAACTGAACCTACAATAATATCGAAATAAACCAACAGGCTCCAATTAATTATCCATTAGACATACCTGTCTCCCTCAAGCTGCGATTGACACGCTCGAACGTTTCTCTTGCCGGTAACGTTCGAGTGAGAAAATGCTCGGCATACAGACGACGGGCTTCTGCAGCTCGTCTATACAATGCATACATATCTGCATATTCGTTGAATGTAAACTGTTCGGTCATATCAAAACACTTCAAACTGTCCTATTAGAATATTGACAATTAAATGACAACGCACCACTCAACATAACAAAATCGCATTCTAGTTGTCATTTCTTATCCACACTAATTTTATTTATTTCTACAAGGTGTTTTTGTCAACATCTGTGGAAGAAATGGAACATAAATTTATTCACCGGATATTTTTCACCTATTCATGTGCAGCTGTTTTTGTAGTTTATTCGTTTGCTTTTTATTAGTTATGTCTTCCGATATGCGTTTTTTCAGCTGAATTTATCTCCGGGTTAAAGATTTTCGCACATGAAATTATACTTATCAGTGAAACTCCTCAACATTTAAGCTGTGAATACGAATTTGCAACATCCAAATATTGAGTTTCATGAGTTTCAGATAACACAACATGAAACGTGCTTATTTCACGCGTACCTACAAAATATGGAGTGAATTCGATATTTCATAGTGGAGTAGCTTGTTAGTTCAAAAACACCACGAATCTACATAACTTGATATTTCATTTGAAAAACTGTCTACATTGTGAATGAAACTTTCAACTAGGTACTTTACTTTCTGTTCACGACTTCATTTTAGCATATTCTGTATTATCCCTGTTATAAATGTTGTTGAATTAACGTTGGCATTAGTATTTCTACTGTGAAAATTTTTCATTTCAAATAATGGTGTACGATCGGGTTTGATGTCGTCGAGTAAAACTGCATTTTTATTAAGAATCGTTGCTTCGATCGACTTTCCACACGAGTAGTTTTATTCAGAAAATTGTCTACGTAACCTTATTTTGTTGAAAACTAACGAAAAATTATCTGTCATTTCAAAGTTTTGGGGTGTGGACCATCGGGGGTAGTCCGTTCCTGACTTTGTAGGAGAACAACTAACTCCTGCATGAGAGCTCATCGAAGGAATTAATTTGTTTAGTCAATCACCAAAATTTAGATTATTTTGAATATTCACTTTGAATGTTATCAAAGAAAAACGTTTTTCATTTTGTAACTTTGAGGGCCCGTAACTGGAGAACGAAGGCTTTTAGGAACAAAAGTTATATGAAGTACTGGTGATATTTTGACCCCATCTATACATTACCTAGAGGAAAAGAGGAAGTCCAGGGACACCCTGTATATATATATATATATATATATATATATATATATATATATATATATATATATATATATGTACAGGGTGAGTCAGAATAAGACCGGCAAACTCCGACTACAGATTCCTCACCTCATTTCGAGGTGAAAAGTTGCTATCAAGTTAGTCCTAAAATGCATCCCTCTGAGATACAGGATATCGAAAGTACGAAAAAAAAATTCATTTTCGTAATCCAGTGGCGAAGTTACGATGGTATGTGGTCATACGTTCCTCCATATTTTCTTGGGACAAGTGAATGGACGAATGAGCGTTTGACATCAGTTCGGCTCATTGATACTTAACCTAAAAGTCATAACATTCCATGTGCCTAAAAGTGGAGATTTCTAAGATAATTGAGAAAAACTGAAGATATGACCTTAGTAGAGACATAATTTCCTATGTGCAATAATCGCATAATGCTAATTCCTTACTTACAACATATCGGAATATGTGTCAACCTCCTGAACATTTTTCAATGTTGGGAGAATCGGAAACATATATCGTTTCGGTTTCATCTCCGGACACCATGTATATATATATAAGCATTTCCTTCAATATACATAAAACGAATGAATAATAATGAATCAACAATATACCCAATAAATAACCTAAATGATAATTATAATTCCAAATAATATTTACAAACAATTTACACATAAAATTTAAAAATTAACGTAGGTTTTATTATTAACAGTTAAGTTTGGAGCCCCATCATTCTGTTTTAATTCCTCCATCCCAGACAAATCGCTTTTTTGTAGTTCTAACCCATCAGTTTGATCACTTTTTGTAACACCATTGTTTCCGCCCAAATTGATAATAATCTGTTCCACAACTATATCTATTGTTGGTTCCGTTGAAATATATTCTTCCACAAACCGTTCAGTTTGCCTTACACCGAGATTTACATTTGTCGGCTGAGAATTCTTTATCAGAATTTATCAGAATATTTAATGACCTGGTTGAAATTCACGGTGACGTATTCTTTCATTTCAGCTCAAACCAACTCAAAGGGCTTCAGATCTGAATGATATGGAGGCATACGAAATATGTTGTGACATTTTTCATTGAAAAGTTCGTCTATTTCATAGCTTCTGTGCCTTGGTTTATGGATTCTCATCAGGCTGTGGAGTTGTGGTTTTAACATCTCAATATCAAAAGTTATTTGCATTTCCGCTTTCCTTTACAATGATATTGGCGATGTTTCCAGTTGTTTGTTATGGTATGGAGCGTTGTCAATTACCACAGCACTTTTTGGTTGTGAATTGGAAATGAGTTTTTCCGAAACACACTTTTTGTAGTACTCGAAATTCATGTTATGATGGTGGTCGCCACTTGTGCTGTTTGATTTCCATCTAATGAAGGCATTAGGAACAAACACTTTTTTGCCACTTGCGTGCACTATGATAAGACGCGGTCACTTGCCTATTGCTTTCATCTCTCCTTCCTTTTTCCTGAGTGTGTGATGAGTGAATGTACGTCTCGTCTATGTGGGTATATATCCTGGGACGATCTTCTTCTCGGTTCTAAGAAATTTAATTCTAAGCAGTCTAATAAGCTGACGTTCCATTAGTATTTGTCAATTATTCTTAAATTTTCTCTATTGAAAACCAATGTTGATGACTCCTTTACCCAAAGTTTCTGTTCAACCTTGATAGTTATGTTGTGATGATTAACAAACGTTTGCATAAAATTTATTATGTTGCTAATTATCTCACGACTTTGTCCACTTGATACCTTATTTTCTACTTCAGTTGTAAACGGCATTTTGAAATCAAGAACTATTAAGCCTCGAGCTTTATGCAAAGTTGCTTGTTTTGAACATCACGTTGACCGTAATTCATCTTTAAAATCATGCGATGAACGTTGTAAATTCATATAGTTATGATTTGAGGAACTGCTATCGAACTAGGCACCCGTTCAGATCTCAACTCTTCTTGGCGAAGCAAACAACCCCAAACGTCATTTGTATCGAATTTGCCCCCTTTTTCAAAATTGTTTTTAGTGCGATATACTTTTCCAAAGACTGAACTGTTTTATTTTTTGGCTATCAAGCACTATGCCCTTGTATCCCAGAAAATATTTTGAATAAAAAGTATAAAAATTAGTCTTATGATGTATTATCGGATAATATGTCTACTAAATGTCTGCAAAAATAATGAATATCACGAAAAACCAATGACAATTTCGAAAAACAATTTTATCTTCACACACTCAAATGCTTTGTTTGTCCTTCAATTCAATTATAACCCTTTGTTGTGATCAATGAAGAAAGATAATCCTAATCTACGGAATTTTCATTTCATCTCAGATACCGAGACATTTTCTGAAAACATTTTATCATGGAAAAGATTCAACAGAAAATCTATTTTTTGCTGGTCCATTACGCTCCATCTTCCGGCGAAATGACATCCTTAAAAGGATATCGCTTATCATCGGTGTTTCACACAGAAAACTTTTAACTAAGGCACTCGATCCTTGTGTCACGTTCAAAAGATGACATAATAGATGTTATATCCGCGCACGAAAATCGAAGCCATCGGAAGCGAATGAGATGACGAATTAAGTTACTTTCTCCAGTTCATCTTTCGACAACAAAAGAATATAGAGTAACAAAAATCGTTATAAAAGTCGGTGTAACTTATGATTTCTCATGCTTTCGTTATTAGGTGAGAGGCCCTAACCATTCTATTGAATTTTTTTGTCCATGGGCTGCTAACCAATTTATACCCCAAGTAGCATTTTTAGTGGACGGAACGTAGCGGCCACGATTCTGGAAAGTTTGACGTGTTCGACCACAACCACTGCCACTTAATATAGACGGTTCTATCACGCGGTGGATGCCAAAATGGGGAACACTTTTTTGGTGGCAGCTACGTTCCGATTTACTTTCCTGAATCTCAGATAACCACATTCCATCCACATTGTGGCCGACACGTTGAACAACTGACTGCGCTTGTGTAATTAATATGTAGTTTGATCTCTGTCCTGCAACATATTTTCATAATAAATGTTTCTCATTCTTCCATTTTGCCTGATTCATTCCTAACACTCGATCGACTATACAGTATCGGAAAGTATTTATCTTGGGTACGGTGGTTTCATGAGAGCGTAAAGAATAGCTTGCTTTATGTTGAGAGGGCATTACAATTTCTCCTCGACTCGCTCGAGGTAGATATATTTACGTCACGACACAGAGATAGGAGAATCAGGGTGGTCAGCTCAGGACGTCAGTATCATACCAGCAGCAGTCGGGAGAATGTGCAATGAAGAAGAATTATTGACGATAATTTTACTTCAGATAATTTGAACAAATTGAACTGAATCATTGATTCAATTTGATCTGTCGGACGACAGGTAGATCAAAATATCTTTGGTGATGTGGTGGCCGCGAAAACAAAAGAAAATTCTCAAACATAAACGAAAGCAAACGATATTTCTGTAAGACAATAAAAACAAAAAACTTATTTCTAACAGAAAAACAATTATTTCTTGAATGGAGAGAAAAAAACTATCCACAAGAAAAGATAAAACAAATTAAATATTTTGTGAACGGAATTATTTTATTAAATGTTCGAACAAACCACCATTTTGGGCCAAACAATAGCCGAATCTATTGTACTTTCTCTGCGGTTGTGTGAATAGGCGGCATGTTTCAAAAGGTAATAATTGTCACGATCTTATGTTTTCGCAACCACGGCTCGGCAAGCTGTGCGCTGTGTCGCATTGCCACGTGGTCAGTTAATGCGTCGGGTGGGGTTACAGGAGGGGCGCACAGCAGTGCGTCCCTCTTGTTTATGTGGTATTATCATATCATTGCGTTCCTTGATGCTCGTGTAGATTTCAGTCTATACCCCAGATAAAATGTTTTCGATACAGTAAGTATAAGAATATATAACACACAAACACGTAAGTATATTGAATTTGGATACTTCTCATCGGGATAAAATTGAAATTATTGAAAGTTTACTGTGAAATATGTAGCTTGGTTGTGAGCACGCGCCATCTGAATACTCCTTATTTAAGGAGGACATTTTGGGAATAACTCGCCTCTGTAATTATGTAAGTACTTGAATCCTTCAAACATTTTTTTTATCAATCTGGGTTACTTGAAACCAATTCTTACTTAATGAATTACTATGTTTGATACAGTACTGACGATTAATACATCTTTATTGAATGTTTCGTTCATTTCTCTAATAATAGCAGATTTTTTTTTGTAACTTAATTATCAACTTTTCTACCACTAGAATGTGGCTTCCTTGTCGCAGGCCCATTACTCACCGCTTCAAAGTTATAACCTGAAAATTACAAAGCTCTCATACCCTTAAAAGTACCAAACACGTCGTGGCTATTATAACCTGCCACTCCAAAGTTATAACCTCGATATCGTGGGTACTTATCCATCAATTGTTGAAAAATGACATGTAGCAAGTATGGTGGATTTATGCAGCTTCAATCAACAATTTTTGAATTAACAAGTGATGAAAATGATGACATATAAGCAAATTGAATTAACAATCAAGGTATGAATATCAAGCACGCGCACAAGTCAGAGATCTGATGTATTTCAATTAACCTTTTCATGCAAAATCAAGGAAAATTGTCTATCGAAAACGCATAACCCATTTCATTTTGAATGAATATCATTCACGTAACTGGTAAAACAAACTTTAAGTAAGCCACGATAAAATAATATGAGGAAAGTTAGGTTAGCTTTCGTCATCGCGCGGATCAATGCACGGCCACTTGATGGTGAATTTTAAAGGTAAATGTAACTTTGTAGTGACTTTTATTGAATGTGAACTGGGGCAATCACTTATGGAGATAGCAAGAACGTGACAACCATCACCACATATCTCAGGCAAGTGCCTGCCACATTGAAGGTTTGATGGAAGTTACGCAGTTACTGAAACGTCACTGAAACTATCATATTCTATTAAAACTGATTGTGACTTCTAAGTGATATTTAAGTGGTACAGGATGGTTACCGCAACGGTTATTTTCCACTTTCAAGTTTGAAAACCTTCGAGGTGATTCTGCTTGGTGGCCATAACGTTTGAGATACCTCAACTGACACTAACAAGTTATAGAACTGTGGAGTGGCTACCATATATGGGAATTACGTGACTACAACAATGCAAATATAAATTTTTAGTTATTCTCACTGTATAGTGATAGATTCAGTGGTAATAACCACCAAGTCGAAGTTGCAGTATCAGTTTCCGTCACTATGATGCTGCTTGGGACCTACATGGACTTTTTCAACCGGAGAGTGCATGCAATATAGTAAGTTTCGCAGACAAAATTGCAATAATGTTAATGAAAGGGAGGAATATAGAGGATACTGTTGAACAAAATGGAAGGAATTCAATGGACATAGCTCTCAAAGGGAAGTGTTAACCGTAGACACGTGTTTCGGGCTCTCGGCCCTCATCAGTACGGTGGAGAAGTGCAAGGATGAACATTACACTTGGTAGAAAATGACAAATCAACGGAGTCAACAAACAGAAGCCAGCCGCACATTTGTGGTTTCGGACAGCAGACCCCGCATTCCAGGGCAACAACCAACGTCACCACGGAGGCAGCTATAGCTATCTGCGTGACATCTGAGTCCAGGACTATAGAGATGAAAGGAAGGAAAATCGAGTGGACTGTTGAATGAAATGGAGGAAATTTAATGGAAATAGTCCTCAAAGAGAATTGTTGATCGTGGACACATGTTTCGGGCTCTCGGCCCTCATCAGTATGGTGAAGAAGTGCAAGGATGAACAACACTTGGTAGAAAGCGACAAATCAACGGAATCAACAAACAAAAGCCAGCTGCACATTTGTTGTTTCGGTCAGCAGACCCTGCATCCCAGGGCAACAACCAACGTCACCATGGAGGCAGCTATAACTACCTGCGTGTCCGAGTCCAGGATTATAGGGATGGAAGGAAGGAATATCGAGGGGACTGTTAACCAAAATGGAAGAAAGTTAATGGGGATAGCCCTCAAAGAGAAGTGTCAACCGTAGACACGTGTTTCGGGTCTCTGCCCTCATCAGTACGGTGGAGAAGTGCCAGGATGAACAACACTTGGTAGAAAACGACAGATCAACGGAGTCAACAAACAGAAGCCAGCTGCACATTTGTGGTTTCGGTCAGCAGACCCTGCATTCCAGGGCAACAACCAACGTCACCACGGAGGCAACTATAGCACCTGCGTGACATCCGCGTCCAGGATTACAGAGATGAAAGGGAGGAATATCGAGGGGATTCTTGAACAAATGGAAGAAATTCAATGGGCATAGCCCTCAGAGAGAAGTGTTAACCGTAGACACGTGTTCCGGGCCCTCGGCCCTCATCAGTACGGTGAAGAAGTGCAACGATGAATAAACGACAAATCAACGGAGTCAACAAACAGAAGACAGCCGCACATTTGTGGTTTCGGTCTGCAGTACTGATGAGGGCCGAGAGCCCGAAACACTTCTCTTTGAGGGCTATGTCCATTAATTTTTTTCCATTTTGTTTAACAATCCCCTCGATATTCGTCCCTTTCATCTCTGTAATCCTGGACTCGGATGTCACGCAGATAGCTATAGCTGCCTCCGTGGTGTGTATATAAAAAAAGTATAATATCGCCAGAAGTTAGTAAAACATAGAGCAATTCTTTGAAATATGAATAATTAGGTGCAGTTTGTGCAATTTGTTTTTTCATTATTAAGGTATACTATTAGTCAACTGTATAAGCAATTGCAGAAGGCTAAGTGATAATAAACATCTGGTCAAAGGCACACTTAGCAGTTGCAACAGGTCTCGAATCTACTGATTGTGGCTGGATGGATCAACAAGTCATGAACGAATTCAAATGGTTTGATGGTCCACAATTACCGACAGCAGTAGAAGATGTTATACTAAATAAGGAAGAATCTGAAGGTAAAGTATTACATGATACATTACTTTCGTTTTCATAAAAATAGTATTTCATGTTTAAGATTGTAATATTCTGGAACTAATACACAATATAAGTTTAGGTACTCATTTATTGTTCCTGAATATTATACTTCACACATCTAACATCAAATCGTACATGCCCTATATATTGCCTGGTGTCGCTCCGCGACACCTGTGTTCCATTAACTCTTAATTAGCGCATGCGCTAATTAAGAGGTACAATATATCACATATCTTCCCCCTTAAAAAAATACATAATAATCGTAATACCTTTTAAAATTTCGGTATAGGTTAACCTATAAATTACATAACAATAGAAATACATTTTACATTTCTGTCTAGATTAATCTATCAATTGGCTGTTTTACTCTTTTTGGTCGTTCTCTTACTTTTTCCCCATCTGATATGTTAGGGCTCTTATCAGTTTCTGAAGTACTATTTGATTCATCTACAAAAATATCCTTCTCCTGACTGATACAATTCTCATCAGAATTATTATCTGTAATGCCCGTTTGGTTTTCTTTCAAAAGTGTTTCGAAATGCTGGTATTTTTTTAATTGATTTAAATGTCTCTTCCATGTAATACCATTCACTTCCGGAATTGTTACCAAATATGTAGAACGACCAATTTTTTTCAAAATTGTACCTTTAACCCAAACAATTTTTGGTAAATTACGGTAATCTTTGACAGTCACTTGTTCACCTACACTAAATTCTAGTAATCTCCTACCTTTATAATATTTTATCTGTTTCTCCTGTTGTACTGAAACTCGATTTTCAATGTCTGAATTTGTAACCTGTATTTTTTTTTCTGGCATCATCAAGTCAAAACGTGTTCTTAATTTTCTTCCAAACATTATTTGAGAAGGACAAACTCCCGTAGTACAATGAATTGTATTACGATAATCAAATAGAAAGTTATTTAATACTTTATTCAATTCGATGATTCGATTTTTCCCAGTGCATTTTGAGGGCATTTTCACGGTTTTACAACGTTTTCCGCCGCACCATTTGAAGATGGATGAAACGGAGGGAGGTGACGTGGCCTACCGCATTCTGAGATAAAATAACTGAAATTCTTGTGAGGTAAATGTACTAGCATTATCCGTTACTAAAGTATGTGGAAGCCCAAATTTGGCAAACAGCGTTCTCAACACATCTATGGTTCTTTTTGATGTAATTGTATCCATTACAAAAACTTCGACCCACTTTGAGTAAGAGTCTAGAACAATCAAAAACTGTTTGTTCAAAAATGGACCAAGAAAATCTAAATGCAATCTCGACCAAATTTCAGTTGGATACGGCCACGGATTCAAAACTGCCTTGTTAGGAGACTTTTTATTGGTGAGGCAATTTTCACAAACTTTGCAAATTTCTTCGATCTGTCTATCTAATCCGGGCCACCAGAAATATGATCGGGCTAAGCTCTTCATTTTCACTACCCCCATATGGGTCGAATGTAGCTGTTGTAGCAAAGGTAGTTGTAATAATTTCGGAATTATTATCCGATTGTTCCATAAAATACAATCCGATTCTAAACTCAATTCGTTTCTCACTCTGAAAAATGGTTTGAATTTGTTCTCAACTGTTCTAGGCCAACCAGTGAATACAATTTTTTAATTTCACTTAAAAAGGAATCTTTCAAAGTTTCCTCGCGAATCAATGAAAATTTCAACGGAAAATCATTATTCTCAGTGAAATAGTTTATAAAATCTATTTCTGGGAAATTATTCTCAAAACCTTCTTCCATTTCAAGTGGCAGTCGTGATAGGGAATCCGCATAATTTTTCTGTGATTGTACATATTCAATATTATAATCAAAATTTGCTAAAATTAACGCCCATCTACGTAGCCTATTCGCTGAGAACTGGGGAATTCCCTTTTCGGGATTAAATATGTATGTCAACGGTTTGTGATCAGTAATCAAAGTAAATTTGATTCCATAAAGGTATTGGAAAAATTTTGTTACCCCAAAAACTAATGAAAGGGCTTCTTTTTCGATCTGACCCATTTTTTGTTCCGAACTTGATAAAGTTCGGCTCGCATAAGCAATAGGTTTTTCCGACCCGTCCGGCATCACGTGACTCAGAACTGAACCGATACCATACTGAGAAGCATCCGCACACAAACGTATGGGAAATCCCGGGTTGAAATGGACTAAGACGTCCGCCGATATTAAAATTTCTTTCACCTTATTAAATGATCTGTCACACTCATCCGACCAATGCCATCTCACATTGGCTTTGAGTAATTTATATAAAGGATGTACGGTCATGGCCAGATTAGGTATAAATTTTCCATAAAAATTTATAATCCCAAAATTATTTTAATTTTTTGGGGTATTTTATATCACATCTTTTATTAATCTAAATATGAAATTTCAGATTTGAAAAATTCACATTTTCTAAAGCAATCCGTAATCCGGCATCTTTCAACCGAGTAAAAACCTTATTCAATCTCTCAATATGTTGTTCACGATTACCCCCTGTAACTAATATGTCGTCCAAAAAAACTATGGTTCCTTCAATATCTTGTAACAAGGAATCCATTATTTTTTGAAATTTGGATGGCAGGCTTGCTATGCCATAAGGAGCCCTAGTATACTTAAACAATCCCCTATGGGTGGAAATCGTGACTAATTTTTTTGATTCTTCATCTAACAAAATTTGTTGATAGGCCGAAGATAGGTCTAATTTTGTAAAATGTTCACCTCCTTGTAACTTTACCAGCAGGTCCTCTATTTTTGGTAAGGGATATTTATCAATTTCTATATGGGAGTTAAGTGTTACTCTGAAATCCCCGCATATCCTAACACTACCTCCTGGTTTCAAAACAGGGACGATGGGTGTACCCCAATCGCTATAATCAACTGGTTCTATAACACCCAAAGCCTGTAACCTCTCCAGCTCCGCTTCCACCTTTCCTTTTATTGCGTATGGTAGCGTACGAGCCCTAAAAAATTTTGGTGTTACCGAATCAGATTTCAAGTTAATTTTTATTACGCCCTTTGTAAATGTGCCAATTCCGGGCTGAAATACATCTTTATAATTTTCCCTTAAAAATTTGAGGTCTTTCGGAAAATCTATGAAATTCAATTTTGAAATACTTAGGTCAAAACGACAAAAAAAATCTCGTCCCAGTAATGACGGACCTGTTGCATTCTTAATAACATAAATATCCAAACTAGATTTCTTATTTTGATAAATTATGTTACATTCAATATAACCTATAGGAGAAATTTCGTCCCCATTGTACAGTTTGAAAATTTTACTCGTAAATATCAAAGGTTTGTCACTGAAATATTGCTTATAAAAGATTTCTGAAACAACACTAAAGCTAGATCCTGTATCTAATGTAAAAACAAAAGTATTGTTTTCAATAATCACGTCAATGTTAATCGAATTTACTTGACTATCAATATTAAATAAGGAATAATCAGATGATTCCAGAAAATGCTGTGAGTTTGGTTTATTGTCATTGTTTTTACTTGGGCACACAGGTGCTAAATGACCTTTTTTTTGCATTTATGGCAAAAACAGTCTCGAAATGAACACCTCGCTTTTTCGTGATTCTTCCTACCGCAAACCTCACATTTTGGAAACGTTTGTTGATTGGAAATAGATGAATCATGCGCCTTACCATTGTCGTGACCACTCCTACCGGCTCGATTTGTCGGTAGAACATTATGTCTTCCTGAATAGTTACCAGCATAATGAATTTCTGGCTCGTGTTTTATGAAAACGGCTGACTCGCTTTGGACAAATGGATGGGCGGCTGATTTGGTGGTTGCAATATTTACCACTGCCTCCAGTGTCACGGTAACTTTCTCCTCGAAAAGGCGGTCTTGAACTGCACCCCTGTCATATCCAATTATGAACTGATCTCGTAACACCATCTGAAGATGGTCCACACCAAAGTCACACAAAGCTGCACTGCACTGTAAAAACGTCCTCGTCGCCACTATGTAATATTCTGGAACTAATACACAATATAAGTTTAGGTACTCATTTATTGTTCCTGAATATTATACTTCACACATCTAACATCAAATCGTACATGCCCTATATATTGCCTGGTGTCGCTCCGCGACACCTGTGTTCCATTAACTCTTAATTAGCGCATGCGCTAATTAAGAGGTACAATATATCACAAAGATGATGAAAGAAATATTGATTATTCCAGCGACGAGGATGAAGATGATCAGTCAGATTATTAATGTTGATGAATATCAGATTTCTCAATTAATAAATGAAAACAAGTTAACACAAGATTGAAATTAATGAATTTATTCTCTATTATTTATACTTATCATCCGTTTTCTCTCCTCGTGATCAATTCATAATTCATTGAAAATTTGAATAATACAGAAATGTTTGCCAACACTGCATAAAAAAAGTTTTACCGCTTCAGCGATATTATCATTTTGTATGTACTAAGCCATCATTTTGCTGTCTAGCGAATCATGCACAGCTTTCTTGAGCCGTAAATAATATTAATATAAAATCACCAGAACTGCACATTGTCCTTAAAGATTGAACGATGTTCTTACAACTCTACTAACTTCTGGTAACGTTTAGTCCTCTACCTACCTAGTCCTCTGGCAATAATTATTACGCAATTCCTATAATGGAAATCTATAACTAGGTACACAAAATTTCAGGACTGCACTAAAATATTTTGTTTTTATTGAAAATCAACGCGTTTAACCAAATTCAATTCAAATTATATATAAAATATATTTATTATCCACTCAGTACGGTATTTCAAGGACTAAATTGAAAAATGCCCCTGTGAAGAGGCAGTAGGAGGTCGCCTGGCGATGTTTTGCGATACCCTATGTAAAAATAAACTATTTCAAGTCAAATAAAGCTTAAAATCTCTTTCTGCTATCCGCCTTTATGAAAGATCTGTAATTTGATCATGATAAAACAATTGAAATTTACGGATAATACTTCCGTTGAACAAATTAGGGCTATTTCCTGGAAAAAGTACGCCAAAAAACCAGGTTCAGAGGAATTTTCAGCAGCCTTCGGCAGTTGCGGAGCAAGTCATGCTCTGTGAAAATGCTCTTTTGTGTCTCGAGAGGTTGTGAGGGTGAATGTAATAGAAAATACAAAAAAATACGTGACCCAGTTCGGGATCGAACCCAGGTCCTTGCACTTTGAAAGCGAGCGTTCATCCAAATGGGCAGCCAGGAGTAATCTGAGCGCCGGGCGGCGCTCTGGAAGAATCTTTTACCGCCTTTTCCCGCTTTTAGCCTCAGGACTGACTTCTGCCTGCAGAGCTACACACTTGTTAGCTAGTAATCATTTTTAATTCATGTAATAGACTATTATCATTTGACGGGCCCGACTGCCTTGGCGGTATTCGACTGCATGATTTAGTTAGGTTAGGTTATTTGGGCTCCACTTCGCTTGGCATGGTTTGGCCTAATGGCTAGACTTGACATAATTCGACATAACATCACTCAGCCAGATTGGACTTGGCATAATTCGGCCTGGCTCTACTTGGAATAGTTGAGGTCGGAAAAGCTGGGTTCACTATAAACTCGATCTGGTCTAAATTGGATCGTCTGACTTGTCTACCACGTATCGATCCACCTCTTTCGGTGTGGTACAAGGCTTCCGAATCTTCAGCATTCCCTACAGGATATAATATCAACCACAACAACAGGAATGATGATTCGTGAACATAAAACTATTATCGAATTACTTGATTATTATTGTGCCCCAAAATATATCAAAACCAAACTATTCATTTCTGAGGAATCTCCTGAAACAGGTCGATTTTTAATCTCAATTTGCCACATTTATAAGGAAAAATTGAATATACACCCTATTTATTTTAAAATTCTTCTCCATGTAAATCTGATTTCGAAAATATATCACACATAGGGTTTGTATACAGTGCGTCCGTTAAATTCAGCCAGTCAAAGTAGTGGATAAATTCGTTAAGAAATGAAGGAATAATTTTTGGAAAGAACGTTCGAAGCCGTTGAATTTTATTTTTATTTGGGCATTATTTCAAATTTAATCAATACATACAGTATGATTCGTGTAGGAGAAATGACGTCATCGGTATTTTTTTAATAGCAACTTCTTTCTGCATTACGGAATGTGAAAAGGTGATTATGAGTATGGGTGAAATGGAAATAAAATAAGAAAAAATATTTTGAAATATGAAAATACTAAATTTAATGCCAATGATAGCTTCAAACAACGATCAAATTGGATGTTAAAATTTTGCACCGTTTGCTATCCGACAATTTCCATTACTTGACATTAGCCATAGCGACCAGAATTTTTATTTTATTGCATTGCAGAATAGTTTTTGTGGAGTTATTTCTCTGAAGAATAACATATTCCATCGTTTGTCGATACATTATTGAGTAGTAACTTTGTCATTTCATGGAAAATGATTGAATCAAATGAACGAGAAAGAATTGAAATTATTTGCATAATAGGATTTGGAGACAGAATACGCACCCAAAGAGAAGTAGTTGACTTGTTTAATGCAGTTCATCATGATCGGCAACCTATCAACCAAAGCATGGTGAGCAAAGTTGAATCAAAATACAGTGAATTTGGGCATGTCCGTGATCTTCCTAAATCTGGTCGACCCTCATCACCAGAAGACGATCAGCTTGATGTTGTGTTGGCAGTGCATGAAAATCATCACACCAATTGGCTTCTGATTCCAATATGGCAGCGTCTACAGTCCACAAAATTCTGAGAATGGCAAAGCACCATCCTTATAAGGTACGCCTCATCCATGAGCTGAATGAAGACAACTTTGATCGGTGAAATCAATTCTGCGAACAACTGCAACAGCTATGCAATCATGATAATTATTTTGTAAAAAATATATGTTTTTCTGACGAGGCTACGTTTGTTTTGAACTGCCACGTCTATAGGAAAAATTGCCGTTATTGGGCTACCGAAAATCCTCGATGGAAGATGGAGAATCACACTCAAAATCCACAGAAAGTGAAAAATCTATCTGTATCAGTAGATGCCTCAGAAATGGATAGTTTGGCTGAAAATGAATTTATTTAGTACTTTACGAAAGCTCTGTATAATGATAATGTATGAAACTACCATGCCTATAAATATACCATTTGAATATTTCAGACGAGAAAGGTTAAAAAAAATTTAAATAACATATATTTATCCTCGATTTGAATTGAAACATCATAATAATTGATTGGCTATAGTAATTCGTGGAATATTATATCCAATCATAATAGTATCCATCGCGAGATTGCATACTGATTTGTTTTGGACATATGATCCTAGGAAGCCTATTCTCATGTGAAATTGTTATGTAAAAAGTATTCAATATTTATCATCTATTAAGTGAATAACAACTTACACGTAATATATTTCAATGTATTTAATACATATTCATAGTGATGTTCAGAGGACAGCCGTGGTCATATGCCACCTACCCTAACAAAACAATACCTTCTAACAGTAGTAAGCGATCATGAGCTTAAGGGCAGAGTGGCAAATGACCACGGCTATCTTCTGAACATCACTATGAATATGTATTGAATACATTGAAATATATTACGTGTAAGTTGTTTATTTAATGGATAATACATATTGAATACTTTATACATGACAATTTCAAATGAGAATATTTTCTTGTTTCATAATTTTCAGACCGTGATTTTTCAGTAGTCGGGTTTTAGTTTTTGAACTTATTTTTATTTCATATTTTTTAGAGCGTGATTTTTCAGTAGGGTTTTTAATTAATTTTTAATTATAATTTCGTTATAAAGTATTTGCGAGCAGTTTTACTTTTTTTTTTTCGGTTTAATTTTTTATACCTTGGTATTTTACCGCTTGTAATTTATTTCATTTTTATCCCACAGATTTTGTTTTTTTTTTCATATAATTTTAACATGTGTACCATAGTCCATAATGAAATACGTATTTATTATATATGTATTTTGGGTAGATTTGGAGATAAAATATGTTTGGCTCACATCTGAGGCGTGATTTTAGAAATGATTTCCCATGATCAAGTGCATGCTAGCAAAGCCGCGAGCAACAACTAACAATATATATATATATATATATATATATATATATATATATATATATTTGAAATGTGCCAATTAAGCCCTTGAATTTCATACCCAACACGGCATCATTGAAAAAATGTTTTTTAGTTCATGACTTTATATCCTCTAGAGGGTGCCATATTGAATTCAATGTGACGTCACATAGCCTATAACTTGCGGATGATCAAGACGCTTCCAACGATACCTCACTTGTCAAATTATAATAAGTAACTTGGAAGTTATGAGGCAACAGATGAACATACATTCATACATACCGGTCGAAATCATAACCCTTCTTTTTGCTTCGCCGTAGTCGGGTAAATAGAATATCAACTGAGATATAGACTGAACATCTTTTTCGGATCCAGGACGTCCTTCTTTTGCTAAACGAAAGCGATTAGCGTCATTAAAGAAAGGAATTGAACTCCTTCATATTCCATCTCTATTATAACTTTTTGACAGTACGAACGGGTCTCTCTCAAAAACTCAATCAAAAGCATCCGGTTGTGTTCAATTATATCACTGAATATCGTACTACTCTCGATGTAATTTCAGCTCAGGCATTCGATACTTATTTCCTTTTTACCTTGTGTTCCAATGGATGTAATATCCGTGAGCAGATATCGAAATGATCGAAAGGGAAAACGAGATAATGAGCAAAGTTGCTTTTTCCAGTTCATTTTTCGACTACAAAAGATTCACGAGCGTAACAAAAGCCATTATGAAAGCCCCGTGTAGCTCGTGTCTTTCCGTCTTTTGTTTTTAGGCGAGTGGCACTAGCTCAAAGGCTTCTCATTATTATCAGTTTCCTTATAAACTTTACTATATATATATATATATATATATATATATATATATATATATTATTGCAATATACGTAGCTATAAATAACATTTTTGTTAGCGCCGCATCGTGAATTAATTAGTTCGGGATGGTCTAGTTATCTGTAGTTTTCTTTGATTCAGCTTTTTATGCGAATTGTCAAGCCAGAAATTGTATTGAAAGTCGATATATCATTTAAAACCAAAATGACTAGTTTTTATCATAGGTTTATCTTGTTTTGAATAACAAACTTATTATATAAAAGTATCTAAAACTGTTGAAAAGGGAAACATTCTCAATTGAATATTGAATAGAAATATTTTTCTGTGAATTAAAAAATCCACGATAAAACATCCTGTTCATATTTTCAACAAATCTATCTAAAACTATTCAGTAATCTATAGTTATAAACTATTTCAGTTCAAATAATATAAATTACTCAGAATGCGATTTTTCAGAAGTGGATTCCCTCTCCCTCTTCCAGAGTTCGCCATATATTCATGATTTCTGAAGGTGATTTTTGTATTGTTTTCCTCGACCTTCCATCAGGTTTGTTATACAGTGCGTTTATAAAGTGTAAAAACGCTCCATTATCTTACGAGTTAATTTTTGAAAAAAATATTTTACAAGACATGACGTCATCGATTTTTTTTTTAATTGAAAGGGTATATTTTTGAATCAAAATTTGAAAGCCCGTATTTTTCTGAGTTCAACCATACCACAAACGTCATATGAAACACTTCAAGTTACAGTATAATACTGAGTATGAAGGAAACCAGTGTTCATATTTCTTAACAGTTTTTCATTATTTATTTTGTAGTTAGTATGAGTATATTGTCAAACTTGAGTAGGCTATGGAAACATCTGAAAGCCCTTAGCAACCAGACAATAAGTTCTTAGTTACTATTGCATATGTCAGTATTGAATTGATTTGTTGTGTAGCATATCGATTTATAAGTCTTCCATAATACCTTTCGGAAAAATATTACCCTAATATAAATCATTTGAAATTACGATGGTGCTCTCAGAAAAACAGCGAATGAAAGTTTTGATGATCTTAGGTCCTGAAAGAAGTATGGCTGAAGTATGCGACATCTTTAATGAAAAATATCCTGATCGAGAACCTATAAGCAAATTTAATGAGATTGGCCATGTTAGGGATAACCTAAGAGTGGCAGGCCTACCGTTGCCGAAGACACTCAATTGAATGTATTACTTGGAATTAAAGAACATCCTCATTGTTCAATTACAACTTTATCTGAAAACAATGGGATCTGTCGTGGTGCTGTGCAGAACATTCTAAGCAAAGCAAAATTACATCCATATAAAGTTAAACTTATACATGACCTCATTGAAGACGACTTCGCTAGACGCATGGAGTTTTGAGAAATTATGCAAGAAGTGTGTAATCAAAATAACGGCTTTGAATTCAATGTCTTATTTTCCGACGAATCAACTTTTTGTATAAACGGTAACGTGAATACGCAAAATTGTCGTTATTGGGAACAGAAGATCCCAATTGGACGATGGAAGCTTATACCCAATATCCCCAAAAAGTAACTGTGCGGGCTGGGATTCTCAGGAATACCATTGTATGACCATCTTTTTTTGACGGTACTGTGACGGGTGGAAATTATTTGTAAATATAACAAACTTATGTAGTTCCATATTTAACTTCAACATTTCCAGACAATAATTAACCTGGTCGATTAGTTTCTACTATTTGGTTCCATCAAGATGGAGCAGGTCCACATTATGCTCGAG
Source organism: Gonioctena quinquepunctata (assembly GCA_018342105.1). Classification (NCBI taxonomy): domain Eukaryota; kingdom Metazoa; phylum Arthropoda; class Insecta; order Coleoptera; family Chrysomelidae; genus Gonioctena; species Gonioctena quinquepunctata. Next base: position 21,535 of record JAFIRS010002354.1, on the reverse strand, counting down.
TGGATAGAGATTTTCTCAATGAAACCTTTTCCAATCGCTGGAGTGGACGACGCGGTCAGATCGAATGGCCTGCTAGGTCCCCAGATTTAACTCCCATGAACTTTTTTCTCTGGGTTACTTAAAAAGTAAAGTGTACATAAATCGACCTACTAATTTGGAAGACCTTAAATTCGAACTGAAATTCAACGAATTACACGAGATATGTTGTCAAACGTAACCCAAGAATTCATCAGACGTCTTGGTTATTGTCAACTATCTCAAGGAGCTCAGTTCGAGTATTTGTTGAAAATCCGTTATTTGTTTTTTTTTTTTATGATATTTTCATTGCAAAATTAATAATTAAATGAATGTTGAGAAATATGAACACTGGTTTCCTTCATACTTGGTATACTCTAACTTGAAGTGTAACATATCACGTATGTGGTAAGGTTGAACTCAGAGAAATATGAGCTTTCAATTTTTTATATAAAAATATACCCTTTCAATTTAAAAAAAATATCGAAGGCATCATATCTTTTAAGGTGGTGGAGGAAAAATCAATTTGAAAAAAAGGTGGAAAACTAAAATAAAAAAACGAACTGAGCGAGCTTTACCTCCGAAAAAGATTGACTCGTGAGATAATGGAGTGTTTCCACACTTTATGAACGCACTGAATATGGATCCGACGAAATGAGTACACAATCCAAAATATCTTCATTTGTTTTTTCGCGACATGGGTTTAGTGAGATATATTCTCAGTATTTTTGAAATTGTTACCTCTTCGCTAAGGTGCCCGATAGGAAGCAAAGCCATTTGAATCATAATCGGTCCGTGACTAAGAACTTTATGGACGCTAGGGGGCAGCAGGATCAACCATGAATTGCTACGTATTTTCGGCTGTTTAAAGGCAGTATGCTTCAAACTTGGCTGTTTTCATTAAAGAGTTTCTAAAATACACTAAAATCATTTGAATAACTCTCCATCTGATTCTGAGTAAAATTTACTCCTGGTTGAACTTAATCTACTTAGTATAAATATAAATAAAACCAAATACATATCTTCTCCACTGTTGGCACCAGATCGACCACATACGCACCATCTTCGTATCCACAAACAAAACTGTCCCCAACCTCATCCAAAATGCATTGTCCCAACATTGAGAAAACCAAAACATTTGAATAACTGGGAGTTGAATTGGACCAGCACCTGAGAGATGGAAATATCATACAAACCATGTCATCAAGATAATGAGAAAACTTATTCATACATTTTTTTAAAGTAGAGATATACTCACAAAGAAACTCCTTAGAACTATATATTATTTCCTAGCTGTAAGCGTTCAGATAGTGTATTATTGCATGGGGGTACAGATAATTCCAAACAACTCAAAACACTATACTGAAATTTTTATTTAAAGAATATAAATTTTTCTACGAATTCGTTATATAACACAACTAAACTTTTCAATATCATAAATATATTGGTGTTCAACGCCTTGGTATGGACATCTGGAGAAGAAACAAAAATGAACAATTGTCAAGCACGAATCATCGGATTCACCAAACATCAATCAGTGACTCTACCAATTGAAAAAACTGCCACCCAGAACACAAGTGTCCTCGTATACTGAATACGAATCGCTTAAAGAAAGTGAGAAACTTCTCGAATTTGAATATGTTATATTTTGAAGATATCTTTGACTCGCACATCAACCTATACCATCCCCATCAGAATATGAATGAGTGTAAATATATACAATTATTTTTTTTCCTTCTTTGTCTTTTCAAGGCGAATGAATTGTACCCATAATGGATTATGATGGAATCACAACACAAGCTTTCCCAGCTCAGTTGAATCCAATATAGTCAAATAGTCCAACCATGTAACAATCGGGGACATATCATTTCAAGGGTATTTTGAATACGAATCTGCCTGTTGCCAAAGCAAACTTTGGAGCGGAAGTCCGGTATCCAAAATGGCGGCCAAAACTCTGTTGCCCTATATCTCCATTGTTCGTTGGCTTAAACTAATGATTTAAACATCTGCTTGGGGGTTTTCTCGGATGCCAAACACATTGCAATGCTCAAAATGTACTTACTACTACTACTACCTTGAGTTTGGACTGCATGCGTTTCAAAATGCCGCCCAGGAAGGCTGTAGTGGCTGACAGAGATGTTCTACGTCGCCTGATTGTAACTTACGAAGCAGGCAGACAAATTGACTCCATTTTGAAACGGGCTCCTTCCGGTACCTTTATCGTTGGCGGATCGTCTGAAGAGGCGTCGGTGGTAAAACTCGTTACTGGCGTGGAATGCCCAAACACCATTGACATTGATCCTTACACTTCACAACTGATTATAGACAGTCAATCTTTAGTGAAAAGCATTGGGTAAGCAGCAAATGCCACTAAATTTGGAGAACTAGCTGCAGCTGCAATCTTCATCGACAGGATAGTTCACTTCGAAAGACCCGCTGCAGACGAACCAAAGGAGCTGCTCCAGTAAGAAGGGACATCACAAGTGCAGCCGTTCCACTGCCAAAAGATTGGAGGAATTTTCTAGCACTGGGAGAACACAACGCCGACCTCGCCCGCTCAAGAACTTCTTCAACATAACATTGGGGCCGTCGGAATCGTTGTATCCGGAGGGCTCACACATTAAGATTATTACAACATCGTCATCATGGCCAGGGATTCTGACGTCTGTTTGCTGCTGATACATCTCTTCGACAAAATGGCCAGCTCTAAGGTGTTGATGATGAGTGACACAGCGAAGGAAAGGAAGTACCTCCCAGTCATGAGATCTGCAAAATTATTACCGATACTCAAAAGACAAATATCTTGCCGTTTCATGCAGTCACGGGTTGCGACTCGACATCTCACCTTGAAACGATAACGAAGTAAGCAGCGTGGAAAGTATCTGATGGAACGATCTGCCACCTTCTGATTGACCTCGGTACTTCCCACTGACTCCCTCATCAGAGGCCAATGCAGAGAAATTCCTGGTACAGCTCAACAAGGTTGGTGACGTTTGTTTTTCCAACTTCGATTTATAAAATTTTAATAAGTTTCTGCTTATCTGAACAGGTAGGCAAAGACAGACAGACAGAAACTCAGCAAGTTATTGGTAATTTTGCGAGACATTCCCCAAGATGATAGGGTTGATATAGCCACACACTATATGCTATTCGATGGCGGTCATTGAGAAGGGTATAAAGGCATGTATGTTCAATGCGAATGGAATTGCTGGGAAGTTTGCACTTCTCAGGAACTTCATTCAAGAACATTCTATTGATATGATGCTTCTGTCCGAGACTAAACTCCGACAGGAACATAACTTAAAATTCAGAGGGTTCACAACTATCAGGGCCGACAGGCTAGGAGGGAATAGAGCCGCGGGAGGTGTCGCGATACTTATTAGAAACGAGATACCTTTTATGGAAGTCGACAGACGTAATTCTAATATAGAACACGTAGGCATCAAAATGAGCGATGGCACAACGATTTTCGCGGTCTATAACGCGCCGGGGAAAAGGTTTACGTCGCAAGATTTGGACAGTCTGTTTAGTACTGCCAATAAGGTGATTCTGGCTGGTGACTTGAACGCGAGACACTTGGAGTGGAACGGTGGGCCGACCAAAGCGAGTGCCAACGGAGTAACGCTACTGAATTATTCCACGAACAATGAAGTAATAGTGGAAAGAAGCAAAGATAATACACACTACCCATTCAATGGTATGTCGTCGACGACTATCGATTTGGTTGTTCAAAAGAATGTTAGAGGTATAGGAGAATTGACTGCAGTGCACGAACTAACATCTGATCACGTACCGGTCACATTCAACCTAAACCAAAAACTTTATCCCAAAATACCCAAAACCAGATATGACTACTATGGTTGCAACTGGAGGAGGTACAGGGAAATTTTGAATAACATCACTTTCATAAACAATAATATAACAAAAGAAGAAATAGAATACGAAACCAGTAAATTTGTTAAGATACTCCAGATTGCTAGGGAGAAAACAACCAAAAAGATAGTCGTAAGGGGTGACAAGCTTCTTATCCCACCAAATATTGGAGAGCTCATTGAATTAAAGAACTCAGAGAGGAAGAAATGGCAAACTTTTAGGAACCCACGCCACGCCTGAGGCTGGGAGGAGAAATTAGTGAGCTCATAAACGAACACATAAATAAAAGGTGGAATCTCAAGCTTGAGAACCTTAACGTCTGGGACCATTCACTATGGGACACGGCGAAAGGTTTCCAAAGAAAAAGAGAGCCAATTCCCGCCATGGTGGGTGACCCTGGGCGTTCGGCGACAGAACCTTTGGAGAAGGCTGAATTGTTCGAGGAATATTTCAGTAGCGTTCACGTCATAGATGCTGATAGCACGGAGGAACACACTAGAATAACGAATGCCGCAAATAATATCAGAGAAACCCCCCCGGCAATGTTGATACCCTCAGAACTTCAAAAAGTACTCACAAGTTACGAAGAAGTTCTGGGGGTGATCAACAAGTTGCCGAGGAATAAGGCACCGGGCCTCGACAAGTTGGACGCCGTCCTGCTCAAGAATCTCCCGCGAAAGTCAGTAGTCCAGTTGATCTACATAATTATTGCGATCATTAAATGGCAGTATTACCCAGACTGTCTGAAGAAGGCAGAAATCGTTCCCTTATTGAAACCAGGCAAAAGCAAAAATAGTATCGACAGCTATAAGCCTTTTTCGCTCCTCAGCGTGGTGGCCAAGGTAGTCGACAAGATCCTTCTGAGTCGTGTTGTGAGCTTTGAGGAGAGGCGGAAAATCATCCCGCCTGAACAATTCGGGTTCAGGAGAGGTCATTCAACAACCTCGCAAGTAGCCCGGGTTGTTCACGGGGTGAAGGAAGCTTTTCACAGAGACCACAACACAGTTATGGTTCTGTTGGACACAAAGAAAGCATTTGATACGGTCTGGATAGAAGGGCTTATCACTAAGATGGCAGAGGCAGGCATGCCTTTATACCTAACTAAAATCCTAGATTCGTACCTGACTGGGCGGGCTTTTAGGGTTAACGTAAATGGAATTATCTCGGCAGAGTATACAGTTGGAGCAGGGGTCCCACAGGGGTCCTCCTTGTCACCAATCTTGTATTACCTGTATACTTATGACTTTCCGACCTTCGCTCGGACGAGTACGGCTATGTTCGCGGACGATACCGCGATCTATGCCCACTCGTTCCAGAGCGAAGAGGCTGCTAAACAGCTCCAGATTCATCTGGATCGGTTGGTCATGCCATATATAGGGAAGAACAAGATTAAGCTTAACTCTGAGAAAACAGAGGTCATCAACATCACGAGGAAACTCACCAATGTGAAGATCCTCGGGAAGCTGAGGATTGGAGAAAGTAAAGTGACGGAGAGGCCCTCAGTGCGATACCTGGGAGTGCAGCTGGACAAGCGTATGAGCTTGCACAAGCATATAGGGCTGGCATTACAGAGGGGAGCGGCCGCGATAAAGCGAGCGTACCCCCTCATTGCACGTAATTCCAGCCTGTCATTAGATAATGAGCTTCGAATTTACAAGCAAATCATTAGACCAGCAATAACACGCTTGCGGTTTTTAGCCTTTTCCCAAAAAGCAGATGTCGAGACTGGAAGGCTGCAAACAAAGCACTCCGCATTTTGAACAGTAACAGATACATCCGGCTGATGATCTGCGCAGATAGCAAATGTAGAAAACTAGAAGACTTATAGTAAAATTTCCGGATAAATTCTATAGACATCACATCCCCTAAGAGTCCGCCAAGCAGTAATCACCAATGTACGAGCCGACCAAAGAAGGAAAGCATGGTGGATCTATCAAAATCTAGAACCCCTACAGGAGATAGAGTAAAAACCAATAATCTGAAATTCTAACGAAATAAAACTACAGTAAAGAACCCAACTGGGTAATGCCTGTTAAAAAACGTCATTTCTATTAGCTGGTTTATTTTTTCCCAGATTAAACAAAGCTTAATTGCCAAAAATTTTACCCAACACCTAGTTTTTCAACTTTTATACAAAAATAAATAAGAGAAAACGCATGAGCCTAGGCAGGAGGCGTTTAGATACCTTAAAAACCAAAACATAACAAAAACTTATGAAATCGTCAGGCACCTGTTAACACCAACAGGAGCTGTCCCTTCGCCCCATCAGGAGGGCAAGGAGGCAATCGATAAGTCCCCCAACAAAAAGCCGCAATCTTCCCTTCCCTTCCCACCCACCACCCGAAGGAGGAACTGGAAAGAAGAATTCTGTAAATAGTAATTAGTTTAGTAAGAAAAATGATAACTGAATAAAATATTTTGATTGACTGGATCGATCGGATCGGATCGGATCGGATCGGATCGATCGATCGATCGATCGGATCGGACGGATCGATCGGATCGGATCGATCGGATCGGATCGGATCGACGGATCGGATCGACGGATCGGATCGGATCGGATCGGATCGGATCGGATCGGATCGGATCGGATCGGATCGGATCGGATCGGATCGGATCGGATCGGATCGGATCGGATCGGATCGGATCGGATCGGATCGGATCGGATCGGATCGGATCGGATCGGATCGGATCGGATCGGATCGGATCGGATCGGATCGGGGGGTCGGATCGGATCGGATCGGGTCGATCGGATCGGACGTGGATGGATCGGATCGATCGGATCGGATCGATCGATCGATGGATCGATCGATCGGATCGGATCGGGGGATCGATCGATCGGATCGATCGGATCGATCGATGGATCGATCGATCGATGATCGATCGGATCGACGGATCGGATGATCATCGATCGGGTCGGATCGATCGATCGGATCGATCGATCGGATCGATCGATCGATCGATCGAGGATCGGATCGATCGGATCGGATCGGATCGGATCGGATCGGATCATCGATCGATGGATCGGATCGGATCGATCGGATGGATCGACGATGATTGGTAGGCAAAAAAAATATCCAGGGTATTGGCCAGCCCGGGTAGTGAAAGAGCCGAAAGCCCTACCTAAAATGCCATTGCCTCCTAAGATGCCATTTTCAGGTAAAAACATGATGGCAAGCGGTGGTATACTGTAAGTAAAACCACATGCTTTTTGGAACTGACCATTTAAAAAATATTTCAGGTGAACTTGTGGGAAAATGTTCTTTTTGACCGTTATCATACTGAGTCAAGGGTTGAGGTCATCAAGACCAGAATTCCTACATGACCTTTGAGCCGTCCCCAAAGCCGAGGAAATCCAGCCTGTAATTGTTCATCCCAGTGCCTGACTACAATATGTACGTGCAAAAAGGATGGACAGACTTGTACCAAGTTATGCCATCGCTCTCAACAGTTTTTGAATTCTGTGAATCCTAAAATCTTCCTTGCAACCTTGCCATGAGCTGAAAATACTTGAATGATTGGTTTCTTATATTCTTAGCAATTTTAGAATGAACAATGTTTGATCTCTGACATAATCCTTGCATCCTTGCTTACTTCCGAGCAGCCATATTGGGCGCCATCTTAGAACTCATGCACTCCAAACTCAAGGTAAGTAACTGTTGAGTATTTCAATGTATTTGGCATCCGAGAAAACCCCTAAGCAGACGTTCAAATCATTATTTTGAGCTAACGGACAAGGGCAACACAGTTTTGGCCGCCATTTTGGATACCGGACTTTTGGTCCAAATTTCGCTTTGGCAACAGTCAGATTCGTATTCCCCAATTGTTACATGGAATGCTTCTTCAGTGTTCTTTTTTGAAAACGTGCCCGGTCTAAAATAGTTTATAAACTCTCTTTTACTATGTCTGTAGATGTATCGATATATAAATTAATTGAATTATTTGTGCGGTAAGTTTTGAAGTCGTCGAACAACACCTGGGTATACGTGTCTGTGAGTTCGTTGCACCATTTCCTACTATCGTGGTGAAGAGCAGAGTATGTTGAGATTTGTATTAACAGTCATTCATATCTGTAACACCATTTTAACTCACTGATTTCTGAGTCGACTCTATTCTCTTCATTTGTCATCAAGTCAACTGTTTTTCTTTGGTACATTAATTTTATAGGTCGAGAATAACGGGTAGATGGGGGCCTTATATTTTTCTATATTACGACTTGTTTCCCATATTTCAAACCTGGAAGGTGGTACCAGGGATGTTATAAACACACTCAAATCGGATCATCCTTCCGTTTCATGCTTTTCGTGGTACTGCGATGTTTTGGTACCATCTACTCGCCATCTAAGAATTATTGTTACGTTACATTCAGAGGAACTGAACACCCTTTGACATTTGATAATGTAGAGCTTGAAGTGTGATCTGTAATACAGTTTCTCTTACACTGGTGGCTTCGGAATAACAAAAACGTATTGCTTTTTGAACATAGGAGTAACATAAAAACTTATTCTTTGGCATGCAAAAGTTCAAAATCATTAGCAAAGCAATGCTTCTCAGGAGATGGTTAGCGAAAGTTGAATCAGATTTGTCCTCAATAAAACTGTTTCTATTCTCGGAAAGTTCTAGCTGTTTGTCTTATTTCAAGACTTGAGTAAGTACCACAAGTAAGTTTAAATACTCCAAATTTGTCGGACTTTCAATTCGATATAAGAAGTATGATCCAAAGACTTGTGAATGTTTCTCTGCCAGAAGAGAAATTCAATTAAGAATTGAATATAATCAAACAAATTGCAGCCAATAACGGATATAACTCAAGTTTAGTTGCCAGAATTCTATCGAAAAAACTCTATAAAAAGCATATTCAGGAAGTTTATCCAACCGATTCAAATGCAAAGTCGAATTTCGAGGTTATTACTTATTTCGGCAAACTTTCAGAAAACCTTTCATTATTTGAGACATATTGATATCAAAATTGCTTACAGAACAAATAATACTTTGAAAAAGTTTATCAGAAACAACAAAGATCGAATTGAAAAGTCCGACAAATCTGGAGTATAACTAACTTGTGGTACTTGTCCAAGTTTCTACATAGGACAAACAGGTAGAACTTTCTAGCAACGCATATCCGAGCATAGAAACAGTTTCATTAAGGGCAAATCTAATTCATCTTTCGCTAACCATCTCCTGAAAGAAAGGCGTTGCTTTGTTAATGACTTCGAATTTTCACATATAGAAAAGAAAGGTCAGAAACTCAATCTCCTAGAAAGCTTAGAAATCAACAATATTTATTGAATATACAGATTAATTTGAATAATTCCCCCCTTTTGAATGTGTTTATTGGAAATTGAAAAATGTTTCGTCCAATAATCACTTAATTACCCAATATCCAACTGAGTACCCGCTCCTATTATGTATATCGAACCCCATTAATTGTAATTCAGTTCATCTCCACTTGCGAAAGCTATAGTATAGCAAAACACGTGTGTTGGATTTTGTGAACCAATTTTTGTGAAAATCGTAGTGAATTGTTTCTAGTTTAATTCACTTCTTATTATTTGCAATGAACAGGTCTGTAATGCGCTTTTACAGTTTCCACTGAGTTGAAATTTGCAATTTCCAGTTTGATGCTTTAAATGTCTCCAGTTGAACGTCCCGTTTCATTTTGATCAAATGACACAAGTTTATCGAACTGTTTCTACTTGTTTTTTAATATTCCATTCAGAAGTGCTTGGTTCTGAAACGAAGGGAAACTAATGTTCACTTCTTAGTTATATTTTCAACGAAGCACAGTATTCGATATACAGACACTAGGTATCTGGACATGGTTTTTTTGGGTAACCTTCCACAGTCTGAAAATGAAAATATAATCAGAAAAATCTATATATGTGTACTAATTAGTTTGCCAATTAGTTCACCCAGATAAGTCACTGCGTTCACCAAATTTTATTTCCTAAACAAAAATTATTCAATTAGTCAGTAACTTGCCGTATTCGGATTTGCCTATACAAAATAGTAAAAATTCAAAAGATACTTCTCTATATAGTTTTGATTGACGTTTCGGGGACTATATCTGCCCCGTTTTCAACATCTTCAAATTTTATTTACGAAGTAGAAAATAAGGTCTCAAATTTAATATACACGATTAGTTAAAGATGGAAGGTTGAAACATCGATTGTAGTTTCGAACTCATAGTTCATCATCAGGGAGAATAATTATGGAGATGAAAAAATTATGTTATAGGTGAAAGAGTAATATTATTTTAAGTCAAGAGATCATATTGGGACGAAATGAAAACTTGAAATATTTGCCTTCAAGGGTTGTGTCCCCTTTTTTTTAAATTTAGGGGGGCTAAATACATTAGCCGATGCAAAATACCAAGACAACATGAGGACCGTGAAAACATTGCCACCATTGTTTTCACGGTCCTCATGTCGTCTTGGTATTTTGCATCGACTAATGTATTCAGCCCCCCTTAATTTAAAAAAGGCAAATATTTCAAGTTTTCATTTTGTCCCAGTATGATCTCTTGACTCAAAATAATATTACTCTTTAACCTATAACAAAATTTTTTCATCTCCATAAATTTAATTCTCCGCTGATGATGAACCTATAGAGGTTCGAAACCTGTATACCTAATCGGTGGTTTTCAACCTTCCACCATCTTTTAACTAATCGATTGTTAATATTAAATTGTGGAGACGACTTCGGGTTTTTCTACTTCGTAAAATAATACCACTCCACTTCGAGATACAATGGACTTCTACCACAGGTTAACTTCTAAATCTCCTTTGAAAGTTTGAATAATTTATTTTTTTCTCTTGAAGAGTCTTTGTAGTTTTTTCAATTGAAATTTGAAGAAACTACAAAGACTCTGCAAGAGAAAAAAAGGAATTATTCAAATTATTAAAGGATATTTAGAAGATTTTGAAAACGGGGGCAGATAAAGTCCCCGAAACGCCAATCAAAAACTATATAGAGAAGTATCTTTTGAATTTTTACATAAATTTTTTGATAGGCAAATTCAGAATACGGCAAGTTACTGACTAATTGAATTATTTTTCTTCAGGAAATATAATTTGGTGAACGCAGTAACTTATCAGGGTGAACTAAAATTAGTTCGCCCTTTCTACGCTTGTATAGATTTTCCTGATTATATTTTCATTTTCAGACTGTGGAAGGTTACAAAAAAAAAAACATGTCGAGAAACGTTGTTCCTCTATAAAAAATCACATTCATTTACATTTAATACTGACCATAGGTATATTTACAAATATGAACAGATGTTTGAACCAATGTGTTATTTATGTCGCTGAATGTTAGGTGCACACGTATGACAGTGAGAAACACCATCCGAACATGTCCGTGCATGTTACAATTAGTATTAACTAAACGCCAGCTTTGACGCGACCATCAGTACGATTGCGTCTCTCAACGAATGAAGTATTTTTTTGTGTTTAAAAGTTATTTTGTTTAGGGTCATAATGAAACCATATTCTGAACGTAACTATATTATTTTTTATATTATTGTATAGTAAACCAATTAGCCCCTTTGAACTGAAGTATCCTAAGTTACTGTTAAAATGCCAGTTTCTAATTGAAAAAGTTATACTGCAAGGTATAGCCAGGATTTCAAAGCTATATTTTATTTAGTCTTGTTCTCAAAGTTTCACTCAATTTACTTTCGAAGCATTTAGTTATCTATTCCATTTACTTTCATCAATAAAAGCCAATGATCGAAATAATTTCGTTTTCGTGAATAATTGGGATCCTGGGGGAGTTTATTCCAAAAGCTATTAAGGGAAACTATTGTAATACGTGGAACCCAGGTGACCTCGAATGCAGTGGTTGATCGAAGGCGACGTCGACATCCCATACAACCGGAATAGCCAAGACAATTGAGAGAGGTATATCATCATAAATGATATTGAAAGGTCTTTGGGGTATACGCTGAGTTAAACACTGACCATTCACACATATTTAATGAGAAATCCAGGAATTTCGAGTAAGTTTATTCAATGCTAGGTCGAGTCAATCTATTGTAGGGAGTATTCGGTAATTCGCTGTTATTCTTCAAAAAATGGGGCCAACCGACATATGCGTGAGTTATTCAGTAAAGTTAATCAAAGCACAGGAGTGTGTTATTCTACCCTCTTTGAAAATACATTTAAATATACACACTGTACATTACAATCTCATTTCAATTTCATGTTCAGTAAAGGTATTTTGGAAATTGATATAATTTATATTTTACCACGTTTATATTAGCTCGCTTTCGGTACAAATCTTGCAATCGATTTTAAATTAACCTCTCGCTGAGCTACAGACTCTAAACTCCGTTTTCTTAGCTGTCTGTTTGTTCTTTTTTTCATGAACCACAAAAAGTGAGGTTAGGATCACAAAATATCTCCATACCGGAGACGAGCGGACGTTATTTTTCGATCAAATGATTCTCGACCTTACAGCATTGCGCGAGGGAGAAAGTGAGGTTAGAAAATAAAAAAATCTGTGAAAGTGACAAATATTTTCTCTTTGAACAGTAAAAAGAAACAAAAACCACGGCTAATTGGGCAAAATAATACATTGAATCATCCCCCGATGGAGGAATCCGGAGGCAGAAGTGCCAAGTGTAACACAAAAGTGAAACAAATGGAAACAAAATGCCACATAGAAATACCTGATGGTAAAACACACGAAAAGGACGATTTGAAAAGTGGAAAGACAAGTGAAATAGATAAAAACAGTTTACTAACGGACAACAGTGAAATTATTAAATTGCACAGTTGCAGACGCTGAAAAACTGCGAAAAATTGTATTCTACTTCCCCCCCAGATGAAGCAGAATATCTGCATTTCTAAACATACTAACAGTGAAAAGCAGTTCAATACTAACATTACTGAACCCAATACATACACTAGAGAGCCCGGTATTTGGTCCGAGGATGTGAAAACCGAAATACGTAAAAACGCGAAGTGGAAAATATAGTGAAAAGAAACTGATGAGGCCAGCCATTCAAAACAGGGGGAATGGAAAGGGGAAGAAGGAAACACCATGAGAAAACCATTATTCTAAGAAAAATTATTGTTCTCTACACTTGCCAAAATAGAATAGAAATTCTGCAACAAAAAATTGAAATTGAAGATATACCGCCTAAGAATAAAATGTCCTGTATAATAGATAAAGACAGAGGTCTATAACATTTTGAAAAATCACAAAAACAGATGGAAATGCGAACATGGGAAATAAACAAACCAAACTACCTGAAAAATCCAACAATAAAAATCCAGTTACTAAAGGAAAAGATGAAGAAAAATTCAAACCTCCAGGTAATAGGCAAGAGGAATGATCATATAAAAACCCGAAATTAGAATGGAAGAACACTCCCAAAAAATACGGAAACCTAGAAGGGGAAATTCAATAGGGACAATGAGGAGAGAGAGAGTTGAATGATATGAATAATTATTTGGATTTTAACAACGTTTATAAAATGTGAAAAATTATTAATTATATTTTTTTTCTCAACCTTACTTTCTTCATCTCAGCTAACTCAATAGGTACGCATATGGAATCTCAGGAGTGAGTTCTACTGTGGAGCCCTCTGATAGTGTTCTTGATGTCAGTTTCAGAAAAATGGCAAACTGTTTTGCTCAATTATTGAAAATAAGTCAGAAATTCATCAAAATAATAATTTACTTTATTCAGGAAGACTTACTGTTACCTATTCTGCGATAATTCACTTAAATTAGTGTTTCATAGCAAAATATACATGACAAGTGATAATAAAAAGTGACGTCCATCGTTTTAATGTATTTAAAAGGTTTTCACGACGTTTCGAATGCTTGTATCTGCAATCGTCTTCAGGTGAATACTGACAAGTTTAGGTGCTACTTACCAATTTATATGACTGTCGGCGCAATGATGCGTGCTATTCCGCCATGTGCAGCGGTGCGTGTAATTTCGCGCGGTGTGGTGATGCGTGAAGTTTCGCGCCTCTGCAGCCCGCCAGAAAGAGCAATCAGAGGTTTCCATACGTTCTTGATCTCAACGCTTGGTTGACTAAAGGCGTTATTGGCTTCGATGTAGGCGGCCTCTTTGAGCTTTCGTTTGAACCAATGCTCCTCTCTATGTAGAACACTTGCGTCGTCCCATAGAACTCGATGGTGCTCAGTCCAGGCGTGGTCAGCGATTCCCGATTTTGATGTTTCTCCACGTTGAGTCCATTTCTTGTGCTCATCCAATCTTACCGATAACGGTCTTTTTGTCTCTCCAATGTAGGAATCTCCGCATTCACATGGAACTTTATAAATGCAATTCTTACTGATTTCATTTTTGTTGTCAGGTTTGGTCTTGGTCAGGAAACTCCGTAAAGTACTTCCGGATTGGAAGCAGCTCTTGATGTTGAACTTGTTTCCGATCTTTCTGATCTTCTCGGAGACACCTCTGATGTACGGAAGGCAGATCACTGTGCTTTGTTGTTGCTCTTCAGATGTCTTCGTTCTCCGGAAGTGTTTCAATACTTCTTCTAGGAGTTTCTTGGGATATCCATTCCGGTGGAGGTCCTCTCTGATGTGGTTTAATTCGGCATCTAGTGACTCCACGTCGTTGCATATGTGCGTCGCTCTCTCCACCAATGTTCTCACGATCCCTCTCTTCGTCGAACTCGGATGGTTGGAGCTGTAACTGAGGTACTGCCCCGTATGTGTCTTCTTTCTGTAGACGGAGGTGCGAATTTCATTGCCTATTCTCTCAACGTTCACATCGAGGAAGGGTGAGGCACTGTTGGTTTCCATCTCCATCGTGAACTTGATCGAATCCCTGATTCTGTTAATTCCTGAGAAGAAATCCTGGAGATGTTCGTATTCTGCTTTGGTTTGTATTCTGCCTACCGTATAGCCAATTCCTCGAACCACTCTATGTATATGTTGGCGATGATTGGAGAAAGGGAAGATCCCATCGGGAGTCCGTCGACTTGAGAGGAGAATTGGTCCTTTTCTATGGGACGACGCAAGTGTTCTACATAGAGAGGAGCATTGATTCAAACGAATGTTCAAAGAGGCCGCCTACATCAAAGCCAATAACGCCTTTAGTCAACCAAGCGTTGAGATCAAGAACGTATGGAAACCTCTGATTGCCCCTTCTGGCGGGCTGCAGAGGCGCGAAACTTCACGCATCACCACACCGCGCGAAATTACACGCACCGCTGCACATGGCGGAATAGCACGCATCATTGCGCCGACAGTCATATAAGTTGGTAAGTAGCACCTAAACTTGTCAGTATTCACCTGAAGACGATTGCAGATACAAGCATTCGAAACGTCGTGAAAACCTTTTAAATACATTAAGACGATTGACGTCCGGAACAATAGTAATCAAGTTACCACATCGTCTACCAACCTTCAAACAAATAAAAAGTGAAATGTAACCTATTTTTGTAGGTATGTTGTTTTCAGAGGAATAATTAGTCTATATACCAATTTATGGAAGTTTTTCATCGAAGGAGTTCTTAAAAGGTTTATTTTCTTAAATGCACTGAGTTTTGTAACTTTTATGGTTCTAATGTACCCGTGGTTTCTTGAAATGTAAAAGTTCAGTGTTTTGGATCACTCTCCTGTTCTTGGAAATTGCCGTTCCAGTCTGCAGCCTCTTTGTTCAACTGTGAATTCGTCCTCGGACTGGTATATGTATGGAATGAGGAGGTGAGATTCCTTATGTACCTGGTTTTTATCAGCCAATGTTCTTTCTGGTATTTCCTTGTGGTGTAGTGACAAATAACTGTGTTTTTAGCGAAAATATGCTTGATTTTTCAAATTAAATTTTGTTGAGTCTGTTCTTCCAAAAATTATTTTTTCAATCTCCTCAGCTTGATGATTTTTCTCCCTCGATACCACCTATCTTTCGTTTTTTTCGCGAATTCTTGGTTTTCACTCACTTTCTGTTGCACTTCTCATTATTTTCGTTTATTTGACATATTTTATTCACTAATAGTTTCTAAATACCTTACATACAATATACATGATATATTAAAATATATTTTACTTTTTCATATTTTTGATATTCATAATTTTGCATCAAGATCTTACCTGGCATCTCATTGGCTATTGTGTTCAGATCTAATTTCAGATACAGAATGTTCTAACTTTAACATTTTGTAGTCTGCTTGTGCTCAAAAATATATTAGTAAATTTTTATTTCTATAATTTTTATAAATTATGCCAAATGTTTGTATTGTTAAAAACATGTTCATTTAAAACATAGGTATCCTCAGAAAAACTATAGAATAACATAGCATAAATTACTAAATATGAACGTTTGTTATTTATGTGTTTTTTTCAGCTTATAATTTTCATTTCAACTCTTTGAACCTTTAACAATATATATATATATATATATATATATATATATATATATATACATATATATATATATATATAAAGGGTGAGTCATAATAAGATCGAAAAACTGCGACTACAGATTCCTCACCTCATTTTGAATTGAAAAGTTGCTATCAAGGTACGTCCTAAAATGCATCCCCTCTGGGATACAAGGTGTCGAAAGTACGAAAAAATTAAGATTTAATTTGTTTTCTCGAAAATTCCCGGAGGAAAAAATTTGAAACTTGGTGCACTAATCAAGGTTTATTTTGCTAATTTGAAGTTATAATTTTTTATTTTCGTAAACCAGTGGCGTAGTTACGATGGTATGTGGTCCTATGTTCCTTCATATTTTCTTGGGACACATATATAAAAATTTGTATAAAATGCCATAATATTCCTTCATATATATACATATATATATATATATATATATATATATATATATATATATATTGTTATGTTATGAAAAACCAGTTATATATTTTAAAAGGAAAAAACCTATAAAAAGAATGATTACTAAATAGCTATTAGTATCAAGATATTGTTTTTACATAATTTTTGAAGTTCTATTTCCTTTATTAAGCCTCTGTATAATATGAATAGATAAAAATATCCAAATACTATAATACAATCAATTTCATACACTGTCATAATGATTACAACCCATAATTGTTCAAAAGACAACAAAAAGTCTAGATTTACAAAATCATCCTGAATAAAATGTGATCCACAAAATTATAAGCTTGAAACATACAGTATATGAAATTGTATCTAACTAAAAGTAGCCAATGGGAGAACAGCAAACTTCTTGATGACAATAGCCAATCAGGGAACAGTATGGTCAAATGTAATATTTGAAATTGTGAGAAAATAAGAACGAGAAAGTGTCAGAGACAATTATCACTGAAATTGTATATAGTTTATAAGAAAGTAAAAATAGTTCTATTTATAAGTTTTGACAAATAGCCCCAAACAGTGAAAATGTGACAATATAGTGCGCGAATTCAAAAATTCAAATCAGGAGGAATGAGGAAAATTGGTATCCAAGTAACGAAAAAACAAAGCCACGAGGAGACTGAAAATAACTTAAAAACGGATGCCACGTTTTTGTTGGGAGAGAAAGAAAAATTCATTGATTTCAACATAATAAGCAGAAAACCAACATTACCTTATTTGTACACCATATACAAGTATTCAAAGCTGATCTCTGAATTTGTATGGTTCCTTCTTTTTGGTATTGGAGTTCCTGAGAGCATTGGAGTGAAAGAGAATCCAAATCTGGGTGTATATTGAACAGCGACCGTTCCAGCGACAGGTATAAACTTTCCTAGTGCACATCACGAATTGAACAATTTCACTAATAACTCATATCCCATCAGAAAAACTTTATTTCATTTGATTTCGAACTATTAAGGAAATTTTCACTTTCAAGGTAAAAGTGAGGTTGTGTATATTTTACCCATGAACTTTTCTCATGATTATCCATGAAAATTTGTAGATTGACATTAGAATAAGTTATCGATCGTAGGCCAGGTAAATTTAAGTTTTCCTGAATAAAGGAAATAATTGCTTTTTGATACTTTGTTGCTTACTTTCCACAATTATCAGCAATCGTATCATAAACACTGAATAGAAATTGACATCAAGCAGTGGCTAGTGGCTCAATTGCCTGAACCGGCTATCTGAGACAAGAGGCGTACCAACTGAGCTTAGCTGTGCTAAGGAAAGTGATTTGGCAGCAACGTGACGAGAGAACAGTGACGTTAGCTAGCAATTATTATCACATCATACAAAATATTATACAGGGCGAAAATACTTATCTATATCATAACAATTTGGCTCACAACGAAGAACAACAAATATATTAGCAAATCATCATTATATTACAATTGGCACCCAAAACGCGGGGCGAAATAATAACAAAATAATTGTTATATATCTCATTCCATTACAATTGGCGCCCAACGCTGTGCAAAAATATATTTATAATAATAATAATAAAATTCAATTATAAAATTCAATTTATATAATTTGTTATATTATCATTACATAATCAAAATGGAGCCCAACGCGGTGCAAAAATATATTTGTAATTTGTAATAAAAAATAAAAAAATTACAATTCACATTATATAACAATATATATTCACATTATATAACATTATATACCAATATATATCACATTATATAACAATATATATATTATATATATATATATATATATATATATATAACAATATATATATATATATATATAAAAAACATCTTCGAGCAGGATTTTGCCTATAAGAAAAACAGTAAAAATTTAAAAGATACTTCTCTATATGGTTTTTGATAGACGTTTCGGGGACTATATCTGCCCCCGTTCTCAAAATCTTCCAAATCTTCAATAATTTGAATAATTATATATATATATATATATATATATATATATATATATATATATATATATATGCATAAGATCTCCTTATATATGTATGAGCTTCCTTAAGGATATTGGATAAAATATATCTAATACTTCAGGTAATTCATCGGAACATTCCGTTCCTGGCCGGAGACATCTTCAGGTAATATTCTTACCCATTCTTGACAGTATTGAATGCATTCATTATTATACGAGTTTTCTATTTCTGTTTTTTTATAATTTGTGTAAACATTTTGTTTGTATTCTCTTGTATGTATGGTATCCGTTGGATACAATGAAGTATCCAACAAGTATACGAACAAAATGTCCCCGGAAATAATGAACAAAGACGGATGTAGAATATTCTCAGAATAATGAATGCATTCAATACGGCCAAAAACATGTAAAAGCGCCTGAAGAAGTCCCCGGCCAGGGACGAAACGTTGCGATTAATGTATTGAAATAGTAGATATATTTTATCCAATGCCCTGAGAAAGCTCATACAAATATACATATATCAGGATTCAAGGACCACAATCTCTAGCAATGGTCGGAGCTATGAGCTGAAATCCTGACTCCATTACCGGTTTCCTTCAGTTTTTTAACTACTGAAATATATTATCGCATGTTGGAACAATCACTTGAATTTACGACATCTTTATGAAGGTGTTCCTCTCGTATATTATCGAAAGCCTCTGTGACTAGTGATATTCCATTTAATCTTTTTGTCTCATGCCGGATGACACAGCCTTTAAAATGTCTTCGTGAGCCATACCATTTATAAATAGGCGTCGAGGCGGTCGGCGCCCTTACCTGTCGTTCATTCAAATGATTCGTATATGAGTACGCATAATGCGCGGTATGTAATCCGGGTGGCCCATAAATCACCCTTATAGTGCAGGGTTATATCGTGGAGCTCTTAGAGAATCATATAACGGCACATAAAAAAGTCGTTTGCTCGTAAGAAATTCCACCCTAAAACCGAACGGAATAACTATAATGTTGTCTTCATCGCTTTTATTTAGTTTCACCTGTCCCGATGTATGTCTGTGGGTTTGTAATCAAATCTTTCAAGTTAAAGAACCCCGCACGAAAACATATGGGAAATTGGCTCTCGGCCGAATTGGCTGAAATTTTATTATGTTATAGTAGGATGGGTCATTAGAAACAAGTGTGAGTCAAATGATTTTGTGTATTTGGTTTCTAAGATATAAGCGGCAAAATTTCGTGAAAACGTCGTATTGGGGTAACAAAGAAGAAAACTGTTTTTTTAGTCGAAATAAGACAAAGTAAGGATGAAAATTTATTGATCGGAACTCATAAACATGTTTAATTATAATCTTATTGATGATAGTACATTAGGGTGTATACGGGGCAAAGTCAAAAAAAAGTTTTTCCGGATTTTTTTTCCAGCACTATTTCAAAACCAACAAATTATATTTTGTTAAGATATCATAGTTTCAGTCTATTTCAGGCGAAAAAACGTGTTTTGTTTCTTGATGACTCTCTCTGTTTGAAATATATATTTTTTTTAATTTTCGAGTATTCCCCTATATTGAAAACAATTGACAGATCGTTTTGGATTACAATAAAAGGAATTAATTGCTACTGCCCATTGAATAAAAGATAGGGGAACATTCTGATGAACTCAATTGTTCCATATTACCTTTCATTTACATAAAGGGTACGTTACATTTACAATATTTTTATTGAATATCTAGAAAACTGTTCCGTTAATTTGGACCATATTTCACTCACAATATTTTGGGAATGTTGACTATCATATACGATAGTTTTATCAACTTGGTATGTTGCGTTTCTAATATATGAATTTTTGAAGTTTACGGTTTACGATATATGGGGTAACCTATCGATTTAACAAAATTTTATGGAACCTTTCGACACATTCAATTATATTATAAAATTTTTCGAAATCAAATACTGATACTATACTGAAAGACATTCTGTAATTTTATAAGCAGCGTTCTTTATATTTATATTTGTTTTTATTTTTTAACCGGCGCTATTCCTTTGAAAAATATTCAACCAAAACTTTAATGATATACCTGTATCCTTTGAAAAATATTCAAACCATACAAACAAATGATAGATGGAGGTATACTCACGGACAAGTTTTTCACTGAACTTAAGTGAGTTAATATTTCCATGCATCTCACGGCTTTTCACATGGTTTATCCATTAGATACCGTATTTTTTTTTAAGCTTTTATTTCCCTGGAAAAATGTATATCCCTTCGTGTATATTCCATTTGCAAAAGTTAATATAGTATGCCCTCAATTATATTCAATAGCTTGCCTACAGATATTAAAAATTTCAATGAAATATCTCACTATTGAAGAAAGATTTGATATTATTTTTATTGCAAAACTGTTTTTATTCACTGTCGGAATTTTAAATGTAACTTTAACTAGCTATAAGTCTACTGAATATTTAGTTTTGTTAGTTTTTCTAACTTAATGTGTTTTCCTGTATTCTACTTTTAGGTTCAGTTATTGACAATTTCCATACAATGTAACTTTTGAACGGAAATAAAGATTATTATTATTATATTATATTATTATTATAAATAACACAAACCATACTCAACAACAACAAATAATATTATGGAAATTATAATATAACAAATCGAAATGAACCTGATGAAGCTATTGTATAGCGAAACACGCGTCTTGCTTTAGTGAACCCTTAAGTATTGAAAGTTGTAACGAAGTTACTAAGGTTCCAAGTATTTACAATAGTTTTTCATCCATTTCAACAGTATTACAAGCTCCAGGTATAACCTTAAAAAAAAAAATTTTAAAATAAGCCATATCTCCGTTAATAATAATCAGAAAAATATCATTCTTGTCCGACATAAA